>JAESUZ010001439.1:0-33992 GCA_017311185.1 Proteles cristata cristata | reverse complement strand
AGTTCATTTTTGCTCTTGATTCCCTTGCCTTTGGGATGTGTCAAGTAAGAAATTGCTGCAGTTGATGACATGATACTCTACATAGAAAACCCGACAGACTCCACCAGAAGCCTACTAGAACTGATCCAAGAATTCAGCCAAGTTGCAGGGTACAAAATCAACGTACAGAAATCGGTTGCATTTTATACACCAACAATGAAGCAACAGAAAGAGAAATCAAAGAAACTGATCCCATTCACAATTGCACAAAAACCATAAAATACCTCGGAATAAACCTAACCAAGGATACAAGAGATCTGTATGATGAAAACTATAGAAAACTTATGAAGGAAATTGAAGAAGACACAAAGAAATGGAAAACATTCCATGCTCATGGATAGGAAGAATAAATATATTAAGATGTCATTACTACCTAAGGCACTCTACACATTCAATGCAATTCCAATCAAAATTGCACCAGCATACTTCTCAAAACTAGAACAAACTATCCAAAAATTTGTATGGAACCACAAAAGACCCCGAATAGCCAAAGTAATCCTGAAAATAAAACCAAAACGGAGGGATCACCATCCCAGACTTTAGCCTCTACTACAAAGCTGTCATCATCAAGACAGTATGGTATTGGCACAAAAACAGACACATAGACCAATGGAACAGAATTGAGAACTCAGAAGTGGACCCAAAAGTATACAGCCAACTAATCTTTGACAAAGCAGGAAAGAATATCCAATGGAAAAAGACAGCCTTTTTAACAGATGGTGTTGGGAGAACTGGACAGCAACATGCAGAAGAATGAAACTAGATCATTTTCTCACACCATGCACAAAAATAAACTCAAAATGGATAAAGGACCTGAACGTGAGACAGGAAACTATCAAACCCTAGAGGAGAAAGCAGGAAACAACCTCCTTGACCTCCACCGCAGCAACTTCTTACTTGACACATCCCCAAAAGCAAGGGAATCAAGAGCAAAAATAAACTGTTGGGACCTCATCAAGATTAAAAGCTTCTGCACAGCAAGGAAACAACCCAAAATTAATAGGCAACCAACGGAATGGGAAAAGATAGTTGCAAATGACATATCAGATAAAGGGTTGATATCCAGAATCTACAAGGAACTCACCAAACTACACGCCCGAAAAACAAACAACCCAGTGAAGAAATGGGCAGAAGATATGAACAGACACTTCTCCAAAGAGGACATCCAGATGGCCAACAGACACATGAAACGATGCTCAGCATCCCTTCTCATCAGGGAAATACAAATCAAAACCACACTGAGATACCACCTCACGCCAGTCAGAGTGGCTAAAATGAGCAAATCAGAGAACTCTAGATGCTGGCGAGGATGTGGAGAAACGGGCACCCTCCTACACTGTTGGTGGGAATGTAAACTGGTACAGCCCTCTGGAAAACAGTGTGGAGGTTCCTCAGGAAACTAACAATAGAACTCCCCTATGACCAGCAATAGCACTGCTAGGAATTTACCCAAGGGATACAGAAATGCTGATGCATAGGAGCACATGTACCCCAATGTTCATAGCAGCACTCTCCACAATAGCTAAAACCTGGAAAGAGCCTAAGTGTCCATCAACAGATGAATGGATCAAGAAGATGTGGTTTATCTATACCATGGAATACTACATGGCAATGAGAAACAATGAAATCTGGCCATGTGTAGCAACATGGATGGACCTTGAGGGTGTTATGCTGAGCGAAATAAGTCAGGCAGAGAAAGACAAATATCATATGTGTGCACGTATAGGAGGATTAGGAGGAGCTTAACAGAGGACCAAGGGGAGAAGAAGGGGGAAATGGTGGGGGAAAGGGGAGAGGCAAACCATGAGAGACTCTTGAATGCTGACAAAAACTGAGGACTGGTGGATGTGGGGGGAGGGGGATGGGCATGGAGGAGGCACTTGTGGGGATGAGCACTGGGTGTTATGTGGAAACTAATTTGACAATAAACTATTTGTAAAAAAAAAAAAAAAAAAGAAAAGAAAGAAAAATTTGCTGCAGTTAGGTCAAGGAGGTTGTTTACTGCTTTCTCCTCTAGGGTGTGGATAGTTTCCTGTCTCACATTCAGGTCCTTTATCCGTTTTGAGTTTATTTTTGTGTACAGTGTGCGAAAATGATCTAGTTTCATTCTTCTGCATGTTGCTGTCCAGTTCTCCCAGCACCATCTGTTAAAGAGGCTGTCTTTTTTCCATTGGAATTTCTTTCCTGCTTTGTCAAAGATTAGTTGGCTGTACATTTTTGGGTCCAGTTCTGAGTCCTCTATTCTACTCCATTGGTCTATGTGTCTGTTTTTGTGCCAATACCATACTGTCTTGATGATGACAGCTTTGTAGTAGAGGCTAAAGTCTGGGATGGTGATACCTCCTGTTTTGGTTTTCTTCTTCAATATTACTTTGGCTATTTGGGGTCTTTTGTGGTTCCATACAAATTTGAGGATAGTTTGTTCTAGTTTTGAAAAAAATGCTGCTGCAATTTTGATTGGGATTGCATTAATGTGTAGATTGCTTTGGGTAGTAATGACATTTTAACTATATTTGTTTTTCCAACCCATGAGCATGAAATGTTTTTCCATTTCTTTGTGTCTTCTTCAGTCTTCTTTATAAGTGTTCTAGAGTTTTCATCAGACAGATCTCTTATATCTTTGGTTAGGTTTATTCCTAGGTACTTTATGCTCTTCCTCTGGTTCTTTTAGGTGCGCTGTTAGATTTTGGCTTTAGAGTCATCGCGTCCTTTGCAAGATTCATGCGTGTGGTAGTGTCTCTGGTATCTTGCGTTCCTTGCAACATTTCTCTCAGAGTCCCCCGCAGGATTTCTTGTAGGGCTGGTTTAGTGGTGACAAATTCTTTCAATTTTTGTTTATTTGGAAAGACTTTTATCTCTCCCATTCTGAAGACAGGCTTGCTGGATAGAGGATTCTTGGCTGCATATTTTTCTTGCTCATCACATTGAAGATTTCCTGCCATTCCTTTCTGGCGTGCCAAGTTTCATTAGATAGGTCTGTCACCACTCCGATAGGTTTCCCTTTGTATGTTAGGGCCCTTTTCTCCCTAGCTGCTGTCAGAATTCTCTCTTTGTCCTTATATTTTGCCAGTTTCACTATGATATGTCGGGCAGAAGGTTGATTCAAGTTACATCTGAGGGGAGTTCTCTGTGCTTCTTGGATTTCAATGTCTGTATCCTTCCCCAGATTGGGGAACTTCTCTGCTATAATTTGTTAAGGACCCCTTCGGCGCCTTTCCCCCTCTCTTCTTCTTCTGGGATTCCTATGATACGGATATTATTCCGTTTCATTGTTTCACTGAGATCTCGAACTCTCCTTTCGTGCTCCTGTATCAGTTTATATCTTTTTTTCTCAGCTTCCTCTTCTTCTATAATTGTGTCTTCTAAATCACTTATTCTCCTTTCTGCTTCTTCAGTCTGTGCATTGGATGCCTCCATTTGATTTTGATTCTCATTTATAGCATTTTTTAATTCATCGCAACTATTTTTAAGCTCCATAGTCTTTGTAGCAATAGTTTCTCTGATGTCTTCCATGTCTTTTTCAAGCCCAGCGATTAAGTCTATGACTATTGTTCTAAATTCTTGTTCAGTTATTTTGTTTATATCTGTTTTCAGCAGTTTTTTAGCTGTCGATTCTTCCTGGAATTTCTTTGGAGGAGAGTTCTTCCATTTCATCATTTTAGTTAGTTTTCTATCTCTTGTTAGTTTTAAAATCTTGTTATGCACTCTGCACCTGCAGGTGCTGCTGTACCAAGGAAGGCTCTTTCACTGTCCATGGCCTGTCTTTTCAAAAGGTGTTCTTTGAATGGTGTCCCTTGGCCTCTCTTGTTGAGATCCTGGTTATTTTATTTTCCTACTTGTAGTGGTATTTGGGACTCTCCACCATGTGTACTTTGGCTTCTTCTCGAGGTAGCCCTGGAAAAAAAAACCTGGCAGACAAACACACAGGGTACAAAGGCACACAAACATACAGTCAAATCCAACAAACAAGCAAACCAAAATGGAAAAAGAAAAAATAAAAAAGGAAGGGACACATACAAAAAAAAAAGAGGAAGGAGGGAAGACAAATAATAAAAATAAAAATACATAAAAAAGAAAAAAGAAGAAAAGAAAAGAAAAGAAAAAGGAAAAAACCCAATAGACAAAGGACAATCTAAAGCATAGAACCAGTATTCCCAACTACAAATAAAGAGCCAGGTGTATGCTGTGCTGATGGAAGAGCACATACAAAGAGAGAAATGACAGGGAGGGGAGGAAGCGGAATAAGAAATGATATGAGCAGGCAGAAAGACTAAGAGGCTTAATTCAAAGAGACAAAGAGGGGAATATTGTTGGAGAAGAGGCATAAGAAATGACGATAATGCAACTCAGAGAAACTATATAGTCTGATTACTCCAGAGAAAGAGACATAAAAAGGCAGCAGTGGAGGTGTAGAATTTACATCTAGAGAATGGATTAAATGTGACCGTTTAAGCAAGCCAGTGACCAGAATTAATCAGGGCAGCCTACTCATGTTGGATTTGCCTTGGCTCCGGTAAAAAAACAAAACAAAACAAAACAAAAAAACCCCTCTCTAGTTGGGATGGGCGTGGTTTGATTCAGTGCATCTCGAGGGGGTCCTGCCTTGATGGTTGTGGGGAGAAAAGTGCGAGTCCCTCACAGCAGTTTCAAGCCTCTCGCCTCCCCCCTGGGGGTCCAGCTGAGCCAGAAGCACAACAGTTCGGTTTCAGGCGCCACTCACATCCCCTCCAGGTCAAGCTGGCGAGCGAGTGCATCTGCCTAGGTCAGCTGGACAGCAGGAAACCAGATCCCTCTGTGTCCTGAGCTGAGGTTTTTCTCTTCTGCAGCGACAGGGACTGTGTCTTGAGCAGTTGCGGCCACTCTTTTTTCCCCCTAGACTCACTGTGGCTCCCTGCAAAGGGGGATCCCCCCCCTCTGTCTCTGGTCCAGGCCCGATTTTATCTTCCCCAATTCCCACTCACACTATAAGGTTTTCTCTGCGGACTCTGTCTCCTTTTTCTCCCAAACTCCTGGATTCTGTAAGGGTTCTTATGGCTTCTGGCCTTCTCTGTTTGAGAGATGGGGGCAAATGAAATGTACAGAGCTCCCTACTTTCCGCCATCTTGCTTCCTCCCCAAACCATGAGAGACTCTTGAATGCTGAGAACAAACTGAGGGCTGCTGTGGGAGGCAGAGAGGGGAATGGGGGTGATGGGCATGGAGGAGTGCACTTGTTGGGATGAGCACTGGGTGTTATATGTAAACCAAGTTGACAATAAATATTTAAAAAAAGAATAAATGAATTCAGCAAAGGTGCAGGATATAAAATTAGCACACAAAAAACCTATTCTTTTTATTTTTTCTTTCTTTTAATATTTTTATTTATTTCTAGGAGACAGAGAGAGACAGTGTGAGCAGGGGATGGTCAGAGAGAGAGGGAGTCACAGACTGAAACAGGCTCCAGGCTCCGATCTGGCAGTCAGCACAGAGCCCGATGCGGGGCTCGAACCCATGAACCGCGAGATCATGACCTAAGCGAAAGTCGGACGCTTAACTGACTAAGCCACCCAGGCGCCCCAAACCTATTCTTTTTCTATATGCTAACAGTAAACAATCTGAAAAGGAATATATGAAAACAATCCCATTTACAATTGCATGAAAAAGAATAAAATACTTAGAATAAACTTAACCAAGGAGGTGAGAGACTTCTGCAACTGAAAACCACAAAATGATGCTGAAAGAAATTGATGAAGATATGAATTAATTGAAAGACAACAGTGTTCATAGTTTGGAAGACTTAATAGTGTCATCTTATCAGTACTATTCAAAATGATCTACAGATTCTATACAATCCCTATTAAAATCTCAATGACATTTTTTCAGAACTAAAAATATGCATTTAAAAATTTTTATGGTATCTCAAGAGACCCTTAAAATAGTCAAGGATTGGTATTTCAGAGAAGATTCCATTTGAATTTTTCTTTTTCTTTTTTAAAAATTTTTTAACGTTTATTTATTATGGAGACAGAGCATGAGTGGGGAAGGGGCAGAAAGAGAAGGGGAAACACAGAATCTGAAGCAGGCTCCAGGCTCTGAGCTGTCAGCACGGAGCCTGACACGGGGCTCTAACTCACAAACCATGAGATTATGACCTTAGCCGAAGTCGGACGCTTAAATGACTGAGCCACCCAGGCGTCCTAATTTTTCTTTTTTAAAACTTCTTAATGTTTATTTTTTGGGGAGGTAGGAGCAGAGAGAGAGGGAGATACAGAATCCTAAGCAGCGTTCAGGTGAGCCTGTTCTGGGGCTTGAACTGACAGACTGAGAGATGATGAACTGAGCTAAAGTCAGATGCCCAACCGACTAAGCCACCCAAGTGCCTGTGAATTTTTCTGATTTAGAATGAAGCTGGGCATATTTTTTATATTTTTAAGGGATCTTTGCATTTCTTTGAAATATCTATTCATGTCCTATACCGATTTCATTAAAAGTTTTAAAGTTTATTTATTTTGAGAGAGAGAGCACAGAAAAGGGCAGAGAAAGAGGGAGAGAGAGAGAATCACTAGCAGGCTCCACACCATCAGCACAGAGTGTGATGTGGGGCTCAAACTCATGAATTATGAGATCATGAAATCAAAACTAAGAGTGGGGCACTTAACTAACTGAGCCACCCAGGTGCCCCTGTATGCTGATTTTTTATGGAATTGTCTTTTCCTTTTCAATTCCTATGAAAGAATAGTTCTTTTTCTGTAATATAAATTGAAATTATTTTCTTAGTTTTTTTTTACTTTGTTTATGATATTTTTTCAATAAAAAAGTTTTTAATGTAAATTTGTCTCTTTTTAAAAATGTTTTCTGAATTTTGAGTCATAGTTAAAAAGATCTTCTTCCACTCCAAGATTATAAAGGAATTCACCCATGTTTTCAAACTTTGGTTCTTTGTGGTTTCATTTCTCTTTAAATTTAAATCACTGATACACTAGGAGTTTAGCCAACTACGTGGCCTGAGATATGAATCCAACTTTATCTCTTTCCAGCATCATATATTGAAAACTCCAACTATACCATGTTTATTTGAAAGGTCTTATACTTAAGTTCTCACATCTATATTAGTCTATTTATGTATTATTTCTGTACTATCTTTATATTCAGTCACCTAAACAACACTTTTAACTTTTTAAAAATGTTTATTTATTTTTGAGGGAAAGAGACAGACCATGAGCAAGGGAGGGTCAGAGAGAGAGGGAGATACAATCTGAAACAGGCTTCAGGCTCTGAGCTGTCGTCACAGAGCCTGACATGGCTTGAACCCAAAAATCACGAGATCATGACCCGAGCTGAAGTTGTACACTTAACCACCTGAACCACCAAGGTGACCCAACACTTTTAACTTTTGAGGCTTTATAATATGTTTCAATATTTTGTTTTTTCTTTTTCAAAGATTCCCAGTTATTTTTACTTGTCTATTTTCCATATGAACTGTAGAATTCCCTTCAAGAAAAAAACCTCACTGATGCTTTGTTGGGGTTGCATTACATTTATAAATTATCTTAAAAGGAATTAATATCTTTACAATGTGACTATTCCTTACCCATAGACAGAGTGCTTCTTCCCATTTGTTCAGATATACTTTTTTCTTTCGGTCATGTTCTCCTCATGTTTTGCACATTTTTTGCTAAGCATTTTACCTTTTTTATTGCTGTTACAAAAAGGATCTATTCCATTGTATCTTCTAATGTATTGCTTGTATTAAATAAGTATATTGATTGATTTCTGTAAGTTAACTTTATATTCTATCATTCCATTGAATTCTTATTCTCTCTTTATCTCTCATTCTCTCTCTCTCTCTTTCTGTGTGTGTGTGTGTGTGTGTGTGTGTGTGTGTGTAGAAAGAGATAGGGATTTCAAAGTGTTTATTTTCCATTACAAGTGAGTCCATTTATTTATTTATTTATTTATTTATTTATTTATTTATTTTTATGTTTTATTTATTTCTGAGAGAGAGAGAGAGAGAGAGAAAGAGACAATGTGAGCAGGGGAGGGTCAAAGAGAGACGGAGACACAGAATCTGAAACAGGCTCCAGGCTCTGAGCTGGCTGTCAGCACAGAGCCCGATGCGGGGCTCAAACCCACGAACTGTGAGAGCATGACCTGAGCCGAAGTCAGACGCTTAACCAACTGAGCCACCCAGGTGCCCCAATAGTTCTCAGACTTTTTAAGTTTGTTTATTTATTTTGAGAGAGAGAGAGAGAGAGACAGCATGAGCAGGGGAGGGTCAGAGAGAGGTGGAGACACAGAATCTGAAACAGGCTCCAGGCTCTGAGCTAGCTGTCAGCACAGAGCCCGACGCAGGGCTCGAACCCATGAACTGTGAGATCATGACCTGAGCCGAAGTTGGATGCTTAACCGACTGAGCCACCCAGGTGCCCCCAAATGAGTCCTTTTAAAAGTTAAAGTTAATCTTCAGAGAATTAAAAAAATGTTGCATTCATAGAATAAGAGCAGGATTCTATGGAAAAATAATAAACAACAAGAATATAGTTTTGCAATTTTTAAAAAGGATAGGCAATTTAATAAAAATATTAGAAGATAAAGTAGAGGAAACATCCCTCTTAAAAAGCAAAATAACCAAAAGTTATGTAAGAGTAAATAACAAATTTGAGCCACCATGTATCTATTAAAGAAATTAAATTGATAATTCATAAAATTCCAAAATATAGGGCACCAGGCCCAGATGAGTTCACTGGTGAATTATATCAAACATTAAAGGAAGAAATCATACCAATTCTCTATGATCTCTTCCAGAAGATAAAAGCAGAAGGAATATGTCTTAACTCATTCTAGAAGTCTGCAGCACCCTTACACAAATACCAGACAAAGGCATTCCAAGAAAAGAAAAATACAGACCAATAACTCTCATAAACACAGATGTAAAACTCCTCAACAAAATATTAGCAAGTTGAAACCAACAATGTATAAACAGGATTTTACACAATGGCCAAATAGAACTTATCCCAGGTACAAAAAGCTGGTTTGACATCCCAAAATCAAAATCTATCACAACAGGCTAAAAAATAAAAAACTATCTGGCCATGTGTAGCAACATGGATGGACCTTGAGGGTGTTATGCTGAGCGAAATAAGTCAGGCACAGAAGGACAAATATATGTTTGCACGTATAGGAGGATTAAGAGGAACTTGATGGAGGAACAAGGGGGAGAAGAAGGGGGGAAATGGTGGGGGAAAGGGAGAGAGGCAAGCCATGAGAGACTCTTGAATGCTGACAAAAACTGAGGACTGATGGATGTGGGGGAGGGGATGGGCATGGAGGAGGACACTTGTGGGGATGAGCACTGAGTGTTATGTGGAAACTAATTTGACAATAAACTTTGTAAAAAAAAAAAAAAAAAAAGAAAAGAAAGAAAAATTTGCTGCAGTTAGGTCAAGGGTTGTTTACTGCTTTCTCCTCTAGGGGTGTGGATAGTTTCCTGTCTCACATTCAGGTCCTTTATCCGTTTTGAGTTTATTTTTGTGTACAGTGTGCGAAAATGATCTAGTTTCATTCTTCTGCATGTTTGCTGTCCAGTTCTCCCAGCACCATCTGTTAAAGAGGCTGTCTTTTTCCATTGGATATTTCTTTCCTGCTTTGTCAAAGATTAGTTGGCTGTACATTTTTGGGTCCAGTCTTCTGATCCTCTATTCTACTCCATTGGTCTATGTGTCTGTTTTTGTGCCAATACCATACTGTCTTGATGATGACAGCTTTGTAGTAGAGGCTAAAGTCTGGGATGGTGATCCCTCCTGTTTTGGTTTTATTCTTCAATATTACTTTGGCCGGGTCTTTTGTGGTTCCATACAAATTTGAGGATAGTTTGTTCTAGTTTTGAAAATGCTGCTGCAATTTTGATTGGGATTGCATTAATGTGTAGAATACTTTGGGTAGTAATGACATTTTAACTATATTTATTTTTCCAACCCATGAGCATGAAATGTTTTCCATTTCTTTGTGTCTTCTTCAATCTTTTCATAAGTGTTCTAGAGTTTTTCATCAGACAGATCTCTTATATCTTTGGTTAGGTTTATTCCTAGAATGCTTTATGCTCTTCCTCTGGTTCTTTTAGGTGCGCTGTTAGATTTTGGCTTTAAGTCACATCGCGTCCTTTGCAAGATTCATGCGTGTGTTAGTGTCTCTGTTATCTTGCGTTCCTTGCAACATTTCTCTCAGAGTCCGCAGGATTTCTTGTAGGGCTGGTTTAGTGGTGACAAATTCTTTTTTCAATTTTTGTTTATTTGGAAAGACTTTATCTCCCATTCACAAGAGACAGGCTTGCTGGATAGAGGATTCTTGGCTGCATATTTTCTTGCTCATCACATTGAAGATTTCCATGCCTGCCATTCCTTCTGGCGTGCCAAGTTTCATTAGATAGGTCTGTCACCCTCCGATAGGTTTCCTTTGTATGTTAGAGACTTTTCTCCCTAGCTGCTGTCAAATTCTCTCTTTGTCCTTATATTTTGCCAGTTTCACTATGATATGTCGGGCAGAAGGTTGATTCAAGTTACATCTGAGGGAGTTCTCTGTGCTTCTTGGATTTCAATGTCTGTATCCTTCCCCAGATTGGGGAACTTCTCTTACTATAATTTGTTAAGGACCCCTTGACCTTTCCCCCTCTCTTCTTCTTCTGGGATTCCTATGATACGGATATTATTCCGTTTCATTTGTTCACTGAGATCTCGAACTCTCCTTTAGTACTCCTGTATCAGTTTATATCTTTTTCTCAGCTTCCTCTTCTTCTATAATTGTGTCTTCCTAAGTACTTATTCTCCCTTTCTGCTTCTTCAGTCTGTGCATTGGATGCCTCCATTTGATTTTGATTCTCATTTATAGCATTTTTTTAATTCATCGCAATATTTTTAAGCTCCATAGTCTTTGTAGCAATAGTTTCTCTGATGTCTTCCATGTCTTTTTCAAGCCCAGCCGTTAAGTCTCATGACTATTGTTCTAAATTCTTGTTCAGTTATTTTGTTTATATCTGTTTTCAGCAGTTTTTAGCTGTCGATTCTTCTGGAATTTCTTTGGAGAGAGTTCTTCCATTTCATCATTTTAGTTAGTTTTCTATCTCTTGTTAGTTTTAAAATCTTGTTATGCACTCTGCACCTGCAGTGCTGCTGTATAAGAAGCTCTTTCACTGTCCATGGCCTGTCTTTTCAAAAGGTGTTCTTTGAATGGTGTCCCTTGGCCTCTCTTGTTTGAGATCGTTCTTTATTTTCCTACTTGTAGTGGTATTTGGGACTCTCCACCATGTGTACTTTGGCTTCTTCTCGAAGGTAGCCCTGGAAAAAAAACCTGGCAGACAAACACACAGGAGTACAAAGGCACACAAACATACAGTCAAATCAACAAACAAGCAAACCAAAATGGAAAAGAAAAATAAAAAAGGAAGGGACACATACAAAAAAAAAAAAGAGGAAGGAGGAAGACAAATAATAAAAATAAAAATACATAAAAAGAAAAAGAAGAAAAGAAAGAAAAGAAAAAGGAAAAAACCCAATAGACAAAGGACAATCTAAAACGCATAGAACCAGTATTCCCAACTACAAATAAAGAGCCAGGTGTATGCTGTGCTTTGATGGAAGAGCACATACAAGAGAGAAATGACAGGGAGGGAGGAAGCGGAATAAGAAATGATATGAGCAGGCAGAAAGACTAAGAGGCTTAATTCAAAGAGACAAGGGAATATTGTTGGAGAAGAGGCATAAGAAATGACGATAATGCAACTCAGAGAAACTATAGTCTGATTACTCAGAGAAAGAGACATAAAGGCAGCAGTGAAGTGTAAATTTACATCTAGAGAATGGATTAAATGTGACATTTAAGCAATGATGACCAGAATTAATCAGGGCAGCCTACTCATATTGGATTGCCTTGGCTCCGGTAAAAAAACAAAACAAACAAAACAAAAACCCCTCTCTAGTTGGGATGGGCGTGGTTTGATTCAGTGCATCTCGGGGTCCTGCCTTGATGGTTGTGGGAGAAAAGTGCGAGTCCCTCACATGAAGTTTCAAGCCTCTCGCCTCCCCCTGGGGGTCAGCTGAGCCAGAAGCACAACAGAAGTTCGGTTTCAGGCGCCACTCATCCCCTCCAGGTCAAGCTGGCGAGCGAGTGCATCTGCCTAGGTCAGCTGGACAGCAGGAAGTGAATCCCTCTGTGTCCTGAGCTGAGGAGTTTTCTCTTCTGCAGCGACAGGGACTGTGTCTTGAGCAGTTGCGGCCACTCTTTTTCCCCCTAGACTCACTGTGGCTCCCTGCAAGGGGATCCCCACTCTGTCTCTGGTCAGGCTTGATTTTATCTTCCCCCAATTCCCTCACACTATAAGGTTTCTCTGCGGACTCTGTCTCCTTTTTCTCCCAAACTCCTGGATTCTGTAAGGGTTCTTATGGCTTCCTTCTCTGTTTGAGAGATGGGGGCAAATGAAATGTACAGAGCTCCCTACTTTCCGCCATCTTGCTTCCCTCCCCAAACCATGAGAGACTCTTGAATGCTGAGAACAAACTGAGGGCTGCTGTGGGAGGCAGAGAGGGAATGGGGGTGATGGAGCATGGAGAGTGCACTTGTTGGGATGAGCACTGGGTGTTGTATATGTAAGTTGACAATAAATATTTAAAAAAAGAATAAATGAATTCAGCAAAGGTGCAGGATATAAAATTAGCACACAAAAACCTATTCTTTTTATTTTTCTTTCTTTTAATATTTTATTTATTCCTAGAGACAGAGAACGGTGTGAGCAGGGGATGAGGTCAGAGAGAGGGAGTCACAGACTGAAACCTTGGGCTCCAGGCTCCGATCTGTAGTCAACACAGAGCCCGATCTTGCAGGCTCGAACCCAGGCTGCCGAGATCATGACCTAGGCGAAAGTCAGACGCTTGGCACAGCTAGCCACCCAGGCGCCCCAAACCTATTCTTTTTCTATATGCTAACAGTAAACAATCTGAAAAGGAATATATGAAAACAATCCCATTACAATTGCATGAAAAAGAATAAAATACTTAGAATAAACTTAACCAAAGGAGGTGAGGGCTTCTCTTGACTGAAAACCACAAAATGATGCTGAAAGAATTGATGAAGGCCATGAATTAATTGAAAGACAACAGTGTTCATAGTTTGGAAGACTTAATAGTGTCATCTTATCAGTACTATTCAAAATGATCTACAAGATTCTATACAATCCTATTAAAATCTCAATGACATTTTCAGAGCCTTCAAAAATATACATTTAAAAATTTTTATATTGTCTCAAGAGACCCTTAAAATAGTCAAGTTGAGTATTTCAGAGAAGATTCCATTTGAATTTTCTTTTTTCTTTTAAAAATTTTTTAACGTTTATTTTATTATGGAGACAGAGCATGAGTGGAAGGGGCAGAAGAAGGAGCACAGAAGTCTGAAGCAGGCTCCAGGCTCTGAGCTGTCAGCACGAGCCTGACCGCGGGGCTCTAACTCACAAACCATGAGATTATGACATGCCGAAGTCAGACGCAAATGGCCCCAGGCCACCCAGGCGTCCTAATTTTTCTTTTTAACTTTCTTAATGTTTATTTTTGGGGAGGTAGGAGCAGAGAGAGGGAGATACAGAATCCCTAAGCAGCGTTCAGGTGAGCCTGTTCTGGAGCAGACTGACAAGACTGAGAATGATGAACTGAGCTGGGATCAGATGCCCAGCACGGCTAAGCCACCCAAGTGCCTGTGAATTTTCTGATTTAGAATGAAGCTGGGCATATTTTTATATTTTTGAGGATCTTTGCATTTCTTTGAAATATCTATTCATGTCTATACCGATTTCATTAAAAGTTTTACAAGTTTATTTATTTTGAGAGAGAGAGCACAGAAAAGGGCAGAGAAAAGGAGAGAGAGATGCTGCTTGGGCTCCACACCATCAGCACAGAGTGTGATGTAGGGCTCAAACTCATAATAGACCACAGAGATCATGAAATCAAAACTAAGAGTGGGGCACTTAACTAACTGAGCCACCCAGGTGCCCCTGTATGCTGATTTTTATGGAATTGTCTTTTCCTTTTCAATTCCTATGAAAGAATAGTTCTTTTCTGTAATATAAATTGAAATTATTTTCTTAGTTTTTTTTACTTTGTTTATGATATTTTTCAATAAAAAAGTTTTTAATGTAAATTTGTCTCTTTTTAAAAATGTTTTCTGAATTTTGAGTCATAGTTAAAAGATCTTCTTCCACTCAAGATTATAAAAGGAATTGTGTTTTCAAACTTTGGTTCTTTGTGGTTTCATTTCTCTTTAAATTTAAATCACTGATACACTAGGAGTTTAGCCAACTACGTGGCCTGAGATATGGAATCCAACTTTATCTCTTTCCAGCATCATATTGAAAATAATATACCATGTTTATTTGAAAGGTCACCCATATGATTCTTCACATCTATATTAGTCTATTTATGTATTATTTCTGTACTATCTTTATATTCAGTCACCTAAACAACACTTTTAACTTTTTAAAAATGTTTATTTATTTTAGAGGAAGAGACAGACCATGAGCAGGGAGGTCAGAGAGGGAGATACAATCTGAAACAGGCTTCAGGCTCTGAGCTGTCGTCACAGAGCCTGACATGTGAACCCCCAAAAATCGAGATCATGACCCGAGCTGAGATTCTGCCCAACCACCTGAACCACCAAGGTGACCCAGCACTTTTAACTTTTGAGGCTTTATAATATGTTTCAATATTTTGTTTCTTTTTCAAAGATTCCCAGTTATTTTACTTGTCTATTTTCCATGAACTGTAAATTCCTTCAAGAAAAAAACCTCACTGATGCTTTGTTAAGGGTTGCATTACATTTATAAATTATCTTAAAAGGAATTAATATCTTTACAATGTGACTATTCATACCATAGACAGAGTGCTTCAGTTCCATTTGTTCAGATATACTTTTTCTTTGGTCATGTTTATATCATGTTTTGCACATTTTTTGCTAAGCATTTTACCTTTTTATTGCTGTTACAAAAAGGATCTATTCCATTGTATCTTCTAATGTATTGCTTGTATTAAATAAGTATATTGATTGATTTCTGTAAAGTTAACTTTATATTCTATCATTCCATTGATTGTATTCTCTCTTTATCTCTCATTCTCTCTCTCTCTTTCTGTGTGTGTGTGTGTGTGTGTGTGTGTGTGTGTAGAAAGAGATAGGGATTTCAAAGTGTTTATTTTCCATTACAAGTGAGTCCATTTATTTATTTATTTATTTATTTATTTATTTATTTATTTTATGTTTTATTTATTTCTGAGAGAGAGAGAGAGAGAAAGAGACAATGTGAGCAGGGGAGGGTCAAAGAGGGCAGAACACAGAGATACAAACAGGCTCAGGCTCTGAGCTGGCTGTCAGCACAGAGCCCGTCGGAGCTCAACCTGGCTTGAGAGCATGACCTGAGCCGAAGTCAGACAGCAACAACTGAGCCACCCAGGTGCCCCAATAGTTCTCAGCTTTTTAAGTTTGTTTATTTATTTTAGAGAGAGAGAGAGAGAGACAGCATGAGCAGGGGAGGGTCAGAGAGGTGGAGACACAGAATCCAGGCTGGCTCAGGCTCTGAGCTAGCTGTCAGCACAGAGCCCAGCAGGGCTCGAACCCATGAACTGAGATCATGACCTGAGCCGAGGTGGATGCTTAACCGACTAGACACCCAGTCACCCCCAAATGAGTCCTTTTAAAGTTAAAGTTAATCTTCAGAGAATTAAAAAAATGTTGCATTCATAGAATAGAGCAGGATTCTATGGAAAAATAATAAACAACAAGAATATAGTTTTGCAATTTTTAAAAGGATAGGCAATTTAATAAAAATATTAGAAGATAAAGTAGAGGAAACATCCCTCTTAAAAAGCAAAATAACTTAAAAGTTATGTAAGTGTGTGAAATTTGAGCCACCATGTATCTATTAAAAATTAAATTGATAATTCATAAAATTCCAAAATATAGGGCACCAGGCCCAGATGAGTTCACTGGTGAATTATATCAAACATTAAGGAAGAAATCATACCAATTCTCTATGATCTCTTCCAGAAGATAAAAGCAGAAGGAATATGTCTTAACTCATTCTAGAAGTCACAGCACCCTTACACAAATACCAGACAAAGGCATTTAAAGAAAAGAAAAATACAGACCAATAACTCTCATAAACACAGATGTAAAACTCCTCAACAAAATATTAGCAAGTTGAAACCAACAATGTATAAACAGGATTTACAATGGCCAAATAGAACTTATCCCAGGTACAAAAAGCTGGTTTGACATCCCAAATCCAAAATCTATCACAACAGGCTAAAAATAAAAACTATCTGGCCATGTGTAGCAACATGGGATGTGGACCTTGAGGTGTTATGCTGAGCGAAATAAGTCAGGCAGAAGGACAAATATATGTTTGCATTATAGGAGGATTAGGAGGAACTTGACGGAGGAACAAGGGGAGAAGAAGGGGAAATGGTGGGGGAAAGGAAGAGAAGCAAACCATGAGAGACTCTTGAATGCTGACAAAAACTGAGGACTGATGGGTGTGGGGGGGAGGGGGGATGGGCATGGAGGAGGACACTTGTGGGGATGAGCACTGGGTGTTATATGGAAACCAACTTGACAATAAACTATTTGTAAAAAAATAAAATAAATAAATAAATAATAAAAAACTATATCAATAAATGCAGAAAAGCATTGGACCACATCCAACAGTCAGTCTGATAAAAACTCTCAGCAAACTAAGAATAGAGGGCAATTCAATAGAACATCTATAAAAAGCCTACAGCTAACATCATATTTAATGGTGAGAAAATAGAAGCTTTTCCATGAAGATCAGGAACAATGCAAGGATGTCACCTCTCACCACTCCTTTTCAACATTGTTACTGAAGTTATAGTTACTGCAACAAGACAAGAGAAGTATATAATAGGTATACTGATTGGGAAGGAAGAAATAAAACTGTCATTGTTTATAGATGACATGACTGTGTATGAAAGAAATAAAAAAAAATTGACCAAAAAAACCCCCAGCACAACTCCTGGCATTAATAAGCAATGGTAGCCTGTGTTTTGGGTGCTGAGTTTGATAAGTTCTTTATAGATTTTGAATACAGTGAAGAAATGGGCTAAAGACATAATGGACACTTTTTGAAAGAAGATAACTAGATAGCTAACAGACACATGGAAAGATGCTCAATATCACTCATCATCAGGGAAATACAAATCAAAACCACAATGATATATCACCTCACACCTGTAAGAATGGCTAAAATTAGGAAACTCAGGAAAGAACAGATGTTAGTGAGGATGCAGAAAAAGGGAAACACTTTTGCACGGCTGGTGGGAATGCAAACTGGTGAAGCCACTCTGGAAAACAGTATGAAGATTTCTCAGAAAATTAAAAATAGAACTACCCTACACACCAGCAATTACACTAGTAGGTATTTACACAAAGGATACAAAAACATTGATTTGAATGGACAAATGCACCCCAATGTTTATAGCAGCACTATCAACAATAGCTAAACTATGGAAAGAGCCCAAATGTACATAAACTGATTAATGGATAAAGAAGATGTGGGATATATATGTATGTATATATATACATATATATAATGGAATATCACTTGGCTATCAAAAAGAATGAAATCTTGCTATTTGCAACAATGTCGATGGAACTAGAGTGTATTATGCTAAATGAAATAAGTCAGTCAGAGAAAGACAAATATCACATGATTTCACTCATGTGTGGAATTTAAGAAACAAAACAGATGAACATAGGAGAAGGGAAGGAAAAATAAGATGAAAAGAGAAAGGGAGGCAAACCATGAAAGACTCTTAAATACAGAGAACAAACAGGGTTGCTGGAGGGGTGTTGGGGAGATGATGGGTTAAATGGGTGATGGGCATTAAGGAGGACACTTGTTGGGATGAGCATTGGGTTTTATATGTAAATGATGAGTCACTAGATTCTACTTCTGAAACCATTATTACACCATATGTTAACTAACTTGGATTTAAATAATTAAAAAAATAAGCAAAGATGCAAGATACAAGGTTAATATACAAAAGTCAGTAACTTTCTTATACATCACCAATGAACAAGAGGAATTTGAAATTAAAAACATGCCATTTACAGAAGCATCCAAAAAATGAAATACTTAGGTATAAATCTAACAAAATATGCACAAGATAGACATGAGGGAAACTACAAAACTCCAATGAAAGAAATCAATAAAGAATGAAATAAACAGAAGGATTTTCCATGTGTATGTGTAGGATGACTCAGTACTATCAAGGTATCAGTTTGTCCCATCTTTATAGATTCAGTGCAATCAGTCGCAATCAACACTGTTTTGCGGATATTGACAAACAGATTCTAAAGTTTATACAGAGAAGCAAAAGATTCAGAATGGTCAACACAATGTTGAAGAATAAAGGTGAAGGACTAACACTATCCAACTTCAAAACTTACTAATAAAGCTACAGTAATTAAGACAATGTGGTATTGGTGAAAGAACAGACAAATAGATCAGGGGAACCTAATAGACACCAATGGACCCACATAAATATGGTCAACCGATCTTTGACAAAGAAGCAAAGGCAATGCAATGGAGCAAAGATAATCTTTTCAACAGATGGCAATGCAATAATGGGGCATCCATATACCAAAAAAAGAAGAAAAGAAAAGAAGTCTAGACAGAGACCTTACAACCTTCACAAAAATTAGCTCAAAATGGATCATAAACCTAAATGTACAATTAAAAACTATAAAAATACTGTAAGATAACATAGGAAGAACTTAGATGACCTTGGGTATGGTAATGCCTTTTTAGATACAACTCCAATGCACAATCCATGGAAAGAAATAATAAGCTGGATTTTGTTAAAATGAAAATCTGCTATGTAAAAGACATTGTCAGAAGAATGAGAAGACAAATATACTGGGACAAAATATTTGCAAAATACATATCTGATAAAGGATTGTTATCCAAAATACATAAGAAACTCCTAAAATTCATCAATAAGAAAACAAACATATCAATTTAAAAATGGGCTAAAGACCTTAACAGACCTCATCACAGAAGATGTATAAATGGTAAATAAGCATATGAAAAGATGTTCCACATTGTATGTCACTAAATAATGCCAATTAAAAACAACCATGAGATTTGACTACACAACTATTAGAGTAGCCAAAACCCAGAACACTGATAACACCAAATGCTGACCAGGATGTGGAGCAACAGAACTCTCATTCATGCTGGTGGGAATGCAAAATGGTACAACTACTTTGGAATACAGTTTTACTGTTTTTGTTTTTGTTTTTGTTTTTTACAAAACTAAACATAGTCTTATCATACAATCTGGCAATTGCACTTTTCGATATTTACCCAACAGAGTTGAAAACTTATGTCCATACAAAAACCTATACACAGATGTTTGTAGCAGGTTTACCCATAATTGCCAAAACATGGAAGCAAGTAGGATGTCCTTCAATAGGTCAGTGTAAAATAAACTGTGTATATCCATTCAGGAATATTATTTAGCACTAAATTAAAATGAGCTATCAAGCTATGAAAGGAGGAATCTTAAATGCATATTACTAAGTGAAAAAAACAACCTGAAAATGCTACATATTATATGATTACAACTATATGACATTCTAGCAAAGGCAAAATTATGGAGATAGTAAAAGAATCAGTGGTTGTTCACAGCTAGCAGGGAGGGAGAGATGAATAGGTACAGCATAGAGGATTTTGAGGGCAGTGAAAGTATTCTGTATGATACTATAATTGTGGATACATGTCACTATACATTTGTCAAAACCCGTAGTATGTACAACATCACGCATGAATGTTAATGTAAGCCATAGACTTTGGATGATGATTATATGTCCATGTAGGCTCATCAATTGTAACAAATGTACTGTTCTGGTGCAGGATTTTGAGAGTGGGGGAGGTTATGCACATGTGAGTACAGGGGGTATATGGATAATCTTTGTACCTTCCACTCACTTTTGCTGTGAACCTATAACTTCTAAAAATAATTTAAAAAACTAAACCAATAGGTAAAGATAGGTTTTTCCTACCAAAAAAAATGGTAGGAAAATAGAATAAAATTTGAGCATCAGTCTGAGGAGTCTGACATCAGATTTCAAAAAGAGAAAATATATTGGGATGCCTGGGTGGCTCAGTCGGTTAAGCATCCGGCTTCGGCTCAGGTTGTGATCACACGGTTCGTGGGTTCAAGCACCGCGTCAGGCTCTGTGCTGGCAGCTAGCTCAGAGCCTGGAGCCTGCTTCAGATTCTGTATCTCCCTCTCTCTCTGACCCTGCCCTGCTCAAGCTGTCTGTCTGTCTGTATCTCTCTCTGAAATAAATAAAACATTAAAAATTAAAAAAAATAATTTAAAAAACTAAACCAATAGGTAAAGATAAAAATGGTAGAGAAAATATAATAAAATTTGAGCATCAGTCTGAGGAGTCTGACATCAGAGTTCAAAAAGAAAATGTATTGGGGCGCCTGGGTGGCTCAGTCGGTTAAGCGTCCGGCTTCGGCTCAGGTCATGATCTCACGGTTCATGGGTTCGAGCCCCGCGTTCGGCTCTGTGATGACAGCTAGCTCAGAGCCTGGAGCCTGCTTCAGATTCTGTATCTCCTTCTCTCTCTCTCTCCTCTCTCTCTCTCTTAGAAATAAATAAAACATTTTAAATTTAAAAAAAAAAAGAAAATATAGGGATGAAATTATCAAATGCATAATGCAAGAAAAATTTCCAGAATTGAGGAATACAAGTCTCTAGAGTACTTGGTGAGCCCACCAAATGCCCAGCAAAATGCACAAAGACACTGACCAATACGATTTTTTTATTCTCAATGACAACTGGTCTGTAGTAAGCTCATGTTAAGAAAGATAAGGCTCTTTTTCAGTAGCTCTAGTTTAAGGCTCGGGAAACCATTTCAGCCACTTCAGTGGAGCTTTGGTTAGAATCAGCTGTCTGAGGCAAGGTGCTAATAAAGCCCCGGTTATGGGCCCAACCTCTGGGTGGGCCATTCCATTTATCCTGTTCCCTGGCCAGCTTCTTAGCACTGAACATGAGGAAGGAAGAGTTAGAAAGTACAGATTGGTTGATACAAACCCACCCCCAGTATGACAGAAAAATACTACAAATACCTGCCCTAATGCAAGTTCTGTATCTTCATATAAAAATGCAGCATCCTCATTTTGGATAACCAAAAACTACCAGTTGTTTTTTATAGTTAATTACTACTGCACAGGAGGCTAGATCTGGACTTTGAAATATTTTCTGGAGAAGGAAATAGTTGGATTCTCTGTGTTTTGGTGGATTCCTAGTTTTCTCTTTTAACATAAAAATTCAAGAAAGAGCCCAAAAGTAATTTTTCAGGCTAGTATTTCCAGGCACATGAATTTTATGTGCCAGTCAGATTTATTGTAATAGGAATAGAATGAATTAAGTCAGCTGCTTCTAGATGATGGTTGTGATTGATTTTCCAGAGCACCTTGGAGACTGCCTGTTTATCTCCTACTTTTCTCAGTTTAAGAAAAAAATTTTAAAGCTCTTTGGCCAGCCACATGCTATTTTCCACCCATCTTCCTTGGCACCTACTACTACACAGCACCACATGTTCTTTTCACCCAAATTGCTTGGCTTTACCACGTCTCTCTGAGGTTTCATTCCCCCTACAGTCATTGCTTTTTTTTTTTTTTTGTCAAATTCTCTTTGAATGATTTCTTTCTTTTCTTGTCTCTTTAATGTTCATTTTCTAATGAACCTTTTAGTAAAATCTAATAGGCTTATGTAGAAAAAAAGATCAGTAGCAAGAAAAACATCTACTCTGGATTTTTCCCCTATTTTAAAATATGTTATTCTATTTATTTTGGAGATTTTGTAAGTTTTCAAAAATGAACATTAATCAAGACACAGTGGGGAATGCATTAAGCTTTCTTATCTTTTGTAAAAGACAGTCACTAAGTTGCCCAGAACTGATACTCCTTGAATATAAGCAAATTCTTTTCTTTTTCTTTCTTTTTAAGCAAATTCTTTTCTTTTCTCTTGTCTTTTTTCTTTTTTTTTCTTTTGAGGAGCTGCTTTCTCATTGGTCTCTGTCTAAGCACTCTGAGTAGAATCCTCCTTATAAAATGAAGAAACTGAGAGACAGAGGCTCATCATGATTTGATGAGGGTCACATGGCTGGTCAGTGGCATTCAGAAAGAGCTTGGTAAACCCAGTACACCAGACAGTCTTCTCATTCAATTGTAAATCATTTAAACTCAGATTTAAGTATAATACCTTGCCTTGGTCTCAGTGCCACAACAGTCATTTTATTGTTTCTGGCAAAGACAAGGGGGGAAAATGAAAACTAATACAGTGGTTAAAAGTTAAATCTTTTTAACAGACTAAGCTTAAAAAGAAACTCACTATTTTCCTTCAGTTCTTCCTTTTGCACACCAGAGTTGGTCCTACTTGAAGAACATATGAAAAGTCATTAGTTTACCTTCTCTGGAGATAACAACTCTTGCTATAGTAGGAAATAGTTTACATAGTAGCCTTGGAAATAGAATTAGAAGACCCTGGTCTGGTCCTCCCTGGGTCACTAACTAGCTGTGTTACTGTGGGCAGGTTGTTTCATGACTTTGGCCTTGAGTTATCCTATCCATAAAAAAAAAAAATCTAAGTTCACTTTAGTCCCAACTTTCCTTGATGCTATATGATCAATTAAAAAAAAAAAAAACAACCTCTGTGAATGAGCACATGAAGTAAATAGGGAATTAACAAAAGAAACTAACTGGTTGGTCAGAAGAGAAGATAATGCACAAAGAAAAATTCAAAGAGGCATGAAACTGAAAAGTATGAGAAACTATTAACAACCTAGGAATAGATTTAGATATTGTTTGATATGTCAGTCATTTTATAGAAAACCTCAAGACTTGGATTAGATAGTCAATTTCCACCCCTAAATTTCTTTTTTGTAAGTTGATGTAGTTACTGATAAAAAGGTATATAGGATAGGCCAAAAGCAAGGAGTCTTGACCTTAAGAGATAAAGACTATAGAAAAATGAAACATGACCAATAAAAGATCTTAGCACTACGTAATAACTCACACAGGTTGGGCATCATTGTTTTAACCAAATGCTAACGACATCAGTAGAAACATAACAGAGTGTTTGACACTTGGCAAACATTTTTTGAGGCTGTGCACCCTTATACCCAAAGGTAGCCAAAAAACTCATGTTGCTATAATCAGTGTCTCTTTTAAGTAGATCTTATCTCTGTTGCATTTCAGTAAATGAAACAGCTTAACTAATTTTTAGAAGGTGCTTCCTCCATGGTCCTCCAAAAGGACCATGCTTTTCAAATTTAGGTGTACATAAGTATTACCTGATGAAATTAACAAAGAAGCAGATTCCAGGATACCACTCCTGGGATCGTGATCCAGTAGCTCTGTAATTAAACCAACCAATTTGTACCTTTAGAAAAGTTACAGGTGATTCTAATGCATATCAAAGCATACTTTGAGAAACTTTGGCATAAAAAGATTAGATCAGACCTCTTCTACCTGGAACCTGCTTATACATGACCTGACTTCCAATCAGATTTACCTACAGTGTGTTTTCTACTATGTCAAAAAGCATAAGATGGGCGTCTGGGTGGCTCAGTCAGTTAAGTGTCTGACTTCGGCTCAGGTCATGACCTCACAGTCTGAGTTCAAGCCCCACATCAGGCTCTGTGCTGGCAGCTTGGAGCCTGGGACCTGCTGTGGATTCTGTGTCTCCCTCTCTTTCTGCCCCTCCCCTACTCTCTCCCCC
Organism: Proteles cristata cristata; assembly: GCA_017311185.1. Classification (NCBI taxonomy): domain Eukaryota; kingdom Metazoa; phylum Chordata; class Mammalia; order Carnivora; family Hyaenidae; genus Proteles; species Proteles cristata. The sequence continues at coordinate 10,126 of JAESUZ010001439.1, read as the reverse complement.
TCTCTCTCTCTCTCTCTCTCTCTCTCTCTCTCTCTCTCGTGCGCGCGCTCGCTCTGTCTCTCAAAATAAATAAAGATTTAAAAAAGCATGAGCAATACACAGAAAATTCAGGTGTAATTCATATCCAAAGATACTATTAACTGATTGAAATATAGTTTATTGATTATGTCTTCTGTCTTTATTTAGCATCTTTACCATCACCTTTAATGGTTTTATTCCTTAAGCATTTTAACATGCCCTAATCTAGCCCAGGCATTATTTTACTAAACTTTTCAGCACCATTTAAAGCATTCCATGTCTTTTTTTTTTTTTGAGCTGAGGTTTTTTAAATTTTGTTTCTTAAATAGTTTATTGTCAAGTTGGTTTCCATATAACACCCAGTGCTCATCCCCACAAGTGACCTCCTCCATGCCCATCTCCCCCCTTCCCCTCCCCCCATACCCATCAGTCCTCAATTTGTTCTCAGCATTCAAGAGTCTCTCATGGTTTGCCTCCCTCCCTCTCCCCCACTATTTTTCCCCTTCTTGTACCCCATGGTCCTTTGTTAAGTTCCTCCTAATCCACCTATATGTGCAAACATATGGTATCTGTCCTTCTCTGCCTGATTTACTTCGCCCAGCATAACACCCTCAAGGTCCATCCATGTTGCTACACATGGCCAGATCTCATTCTTTCTCATTGCCATGTAGTATTCCATCGTATAAACCACATCTTCTTGATCCATTCGTCCACTGATGGACACTTAGGCTCTTTCCATGTTTTTTTTCAGCCTGAATACAGTGGCTGTCATCCTTATAAACGAAAGGGAGATTTGGAGATACACAGATCCACACACAGGAGGGAAGAAAGCCATTTGAAGACAGAGGCAAAGATTACAGTTATGCATCTATAAGCCAGGGAATGCCAAGGATTTCCCAGAGCCATGAGAAATTAGGAAGATTCAAAGAAGACCTGTGAGAGAGTAAATTTCTGTTGTTTTTAAGCCACCAAGTTTGTGGCTTGTTTGGTTATTTATGGCAGCCCAAGGAAACTAGTATACCCTACTTATAATCTATCCTGAAGAAATGCTTACAGAAGTATGCAAAGATATTTCTAATGCAATAGAGGGCTTGTTGTGACATTCTTTATAATCTCAAAAAAATAGAGGTCATTCAAACATCTGTCAATAGGGAACCAGTAAATAAATTACAGTACATTTCATTGTATATGAAATGTCATCCAGCTATTAAGAATGAGTTCTTGTACTGACAAGGAAGAATGTCTATGATATACTTCTTATTTTGAAATTTTTATTTAAATTTCAATTAGTTAACATACAGTGTTATATTAGTTTCAGATGTACAATATAATGATTCAACAATTCCATTCATCAGCCAGTGCTCATCACCTATTTCACACATTCTACAACCCACCTCTTCTCTGGTAACTATCAGTTTGTTCTCTATAATTAAGAGGTTGTTTCTTGGTTTGTCTTTCTTTCTTTTTTCCCTTTTGCTTATTTGTTTTGTTTCTTAAATTCCACATATGAGTGAAATCATATGGTATTTGTCTTTCTCTGATTTATTTCACTTAGCATTATACTCTCTAGATCCGTCCATATTATTGCAAATGGTAAGATTACATTCTTTGTTATGGCTGAATAATATTCTATTGTATACATATACCACTTCTTTTTTATCCATTGATCAGTCGGTGGACACATGGGCTGCTTCCATAATTTGACTATTTTAAAAATGATGCTATAAACATAGGGCACTGCATGTATCCCTTTGAATTACCGTTTTTGTAGTCTTTGGGTAATTACTCAGTAATGTGATTACTGGATCATAGGGTAGTTCTGTTTTTAAATTTTGAGGAACCTCCTCACTATTTTCCACGTGGCTGCACCACTTTGCATTCCCACCAATGCTACCAGAGAATTCCTTTTTCTCCATATCCTCACCAACACCTTTTGCTTCTTGTGTTTTTTATTTTAGCCATTCTGATGGGTGTGAGGTGATATCTCACTGTAGTTTTGATTTACATTTTCCTGGTGATGAGCATCTTTTCATGTGTCTGTTGGCTATCTGGATGGCTTCTTTGGATGTGTCTTCTGCCCATTTTAATTGTGTTATTTATTTTGGGGGTGTTGAGTTTGATTAGTTCTTAAAATAATTTGGATACTAACGCTTTACTAGATATGTCATTTGCAAATATCTTCTCCCATTCTGTAGGTTACCTTTTAGTTTTATTGATTGTTTACTTCACTGTGCATACGTTTTTGTTTTTGTTTTTTTATGTAGTCCCAATGGTTTATTTTTGCTTTTCCTTACCTTGCCTTAAGAGACATATCTAGAAAAAAGTTGCTATCGCTGATATCAAAGAAGTTATTGCCTGTGCTCCCTTCTAGGAATTTTATGATTTCAGGTCTCATATTTAGATATTTAATCCATTTTAAATTTATTTTTGTGTATGGTGTAAAAAAGAGATCGTTTCATTTTTTTGGCACGTTGTTGTTCATTTTCCCAGCACCAATTGTTGAAGATCCTTTCTTATTTCTCAATGGATATTCTTTCCTGGTTTGATGGAGATTAACTATAATCATGGGTTTATTTCTTGGTTTTCTATTCTGTTCTATTGATTTATGTGCCTATTTTTGTGCCACTACCATGCCATTTTGATTACTACAGCTTTGTAATATAACTTGAAGTCCAAAATTGTGATTCCTCCAGCTTTGCTTTTCTTTTTCACAAATGCTTTAGCCATTCAAGGTCTTTTGTATTCTCATACACATTTTATAATAGTTTCTTCTAGTTCTGTGAAAAATGCTGTTGGAATTTTGATACAGATTGCATTAAATGTGCAGACTGTTTTGGGTAGTGTAGACATTTTAACAGTATTTATTCAATTTCTTCCATCAGTGTTTTATAGTTTTCAAAGTACAGGCTTTTCACCTCTTTTGTTAAGCTTATCCCTAGATACCTAATTATTTTGGGCGTAATTGTAAATGGGATTGTTTTCTGAATTTCTCTTTCTGCTGCTTCATTTTTGGTATATAGAAATGCAACAGATTTCTGTGCATTGATTTTGTATCTCATGACTTTACTGAATTCATTTATCAGTTCTAACATTTTTGGTGGTCTTTCAAGTTTCCTATATATAGTTTCATGTCATCTGTAAATAGTTGAACTTTTTAACTTCTTCCTTACTGATTTGGATGCCTTTTATTTCTTTTTGTTGTCTGATTGTTGTGTCTAAGACTTGTAGTACTGTATTAAATAAAAGTGGTGAGAATGGACATCTTTGTCTTGTTTCTGGTCCTAGGTGAACAGCTCTTTGTTTTTCCCCCATTGAGAATGATGTTAGCTATGGGTTATAGATGGCCTTTATTATGTTGAAGTACGTTCTCTCTCAACTTACTTGGTTGAGAGTTTTTATCATAAATGGATGGATGTTGTATTTTGTCAGGTGCTTTACCTGTGTCTGTTGAAATGATCATTTGGCTCTTATCCTTTCTTTAATTGATGTGATGTATCACATTGATTGATTTGGGAATACTGAACCTCCTTTGCAACCCAAGAGTATTTCCCCTTTGAACATGGCGAACAATTTTTTAATGTATTTTTGCATTTGGTTTGCTAATATTTTGTTGATGATTTTTGCATCTGTGTTCGTCAGAGATATTGGCTTGAAGTTCTGTTTTTAGTGGTGTTTTTATCCAGTTTTGGTATTAGTGTAATGCTTGCCTCCTAGAATGAATTTGGAAATTTTCCGTCCTTTTCTATTCTTTGGAATAGTTTGAGAAGAATAGATATTAAGTCTTCTTTAAATGTTTGGTAGAATTCTCCCTGTAAAAACATCTAGTCCTGGACTTTTGCTTGTTGGGGGTTTTTGATTACTGATTTAATTTCCTTGCTAGTTATCAGTATGTTCAAATATTTTATTTCTTCTTGGTTCAGTTTTGGTAGTTTATATGCTTCTAGCAATTTATTCATTTCTTCTTTGTTGTCCAATTGTTGGCATATAATTTTTCTTAATATTCTCTCATAATTGTTTATATTTATGTGATGTTGATTGTTATTTGTCGTCTTTCATTTGTGATTTTATCTGAGTCCTTTCTCTTTTTTTCTTGATAAGTCTAGCTAGAGGTTTATTAATTTTATTCATATTTTTGAAAGTACCAGCTCTTGGTTTCACTAATCTGTTCTATTGTTTTTTCGGCTTCTATATCATATATTTCTGCTCTACTTATTATTATTTCTTTCCTTCTACTGGTTTTAGGTTTTATTGTTTGTTTTCTAGCTCCTTTAGATATAAGGTTAGTTTGTCTACTTGAGATTTTTCTTGCTTCTTGAAGTAGGCCTGTATTACTCTAAACTTCCCTCTTAGAACCACTTTTGCTGAATCTCAAAGATTTTACAGCATTGTGTTTTTATTTTCATTTGTTTCCAGGTACTTTTTTACTTCTTCTTTGATTTCCTGGTTGACCCATTCATTGTTTAGTAGCATGTTGTTCAACTTCCATGTATTTGTGATATGTCCAGATTTGTTCTTATGGTTGACTTCTAGTATTCTAGCATTCTGGTCAGAAAATATACAAGGTATGACTTCAATTTTTTTTTAATTTGTTGAGACTTGTTTTGTGGGACAATATGTGATCTAATCTGGAGAATGTTCTATGTGCACTTGAAAAGAAGGTGTATTCTGATTTTTTAAGGTTGCAATGTTCTGAATATAACTTTTAAATCCACCTAGCCCCGAGTGTCATTCAAAGCCATTGTTTCTTGTTGCTTTTCTGTTTATATGACCTGTCTATTGATATAAGTGGGGGTATTAAAGTTCTCTAATATTATGTTATTATCAACTAGTTTCTTTATGTTTGTTATTAATTTTTCAACGTATTTGGGTGCTCTTTTGTTGGGTGCATAAATATTTACAATCGTTATATCTTTTTGTTCAGTTGTCCCCTTTATGATTATATAGTACCCTCTTTGTCTCTTGTTACAGTCTTTGTTTTAAAGTCTAGTTTGTCCAATATAAATATTGTACTCCAGCTTTCTTTTGACATCCATTTTAGAGGTTTCTCCATCCCTTCACCTTGAATCTGCAGGTGTCTTTAGGTGTAAAATGAGTCTCCTATAAGCAGCATATAGATGGGTCTTGATTTTTTATCCATTCTGTGATCTTATGTCTTTTGATTGAAGTACTTAGTCCATTTACATTCAAAGTAGTCATTGATAGATATGCATTATTGGGGTTTTATTACCTATTTTGTGGTTGTTGCTAATGATTTTCTCTGATCCTTTCTTATCTTTCTCTCATTTGTGTTTTACTGATTTTCTTTAGTGATATATTTAGATTTCTTTCTCTCTATTTTTTGCAATTTATTAGCGGTTTTAATTTGTGGTTACCATTTGGTTTGTATATAACATCTTCTGCATATAGCAATGTATATTAGGTTGATGGTCATTTAAGTTTGAACCCATTCTTAGTCCTCTCCTCCCTACATTTTAAGTATATGGTGTCATACTTTATTTTTTTTTATTTTGTGAGTCTCTTGGCTTATTTTTACATATATACTATTCTTACTGCTTTTGTGCTTCCTAATTTCATTGCTCTTACATATGGTCTTTCCTTTCCACTCAGCATGCCCTCTAGCATTTCTTGTAGGGCTAGTTTAGTGGTCATGAACTCCTTTAAACTTTGTTTCTCTGGGAAACTCTTTATCTCTCCTATTCTGAATGATAGCCTTACTGGATAGAGTATTCTTGTTTGCATATTTTTCCCATTGAGGACTTTGAATATCATGCCACTCCTTTCTGGCTTGGAATGTTTCTGCTGAAAAATCCCCTGATAGCCTTATGGAGTTTCCCTTGTATGTAACTGTCTTCTTTTGTCCTGATGTTTTCAAAGTTTTTTTTTTCTTATCACTGTATCTTTCCATTTTAATTATAGTATGCCTTGGTGTGGATCAGCTTCTGTTGACTTTGTTGGGAGATCTCTGTGCTTCCTATATCTGGATATCTTCTTTCTTCCCCAGATTATGGATTTTTTCATCTATTATACTTCAAATAAATCTTATGTGCCAGAGTCCTGCTCCAGGTGGTCCAGGGTTCCCTGAAGGATGGACGGCATTGGCACGAAGAAATGGACACAGACAGCTCGAATGATCCAGTCTGGACAGTTTATTGATTCTCCAGCAAGCTTATATATGCTTTCTACTTCCTATATGTTTCCATCAAGCTTTTGTTTTTATTCTCAGAATATTTTTCAGGGAATTCGTCCATGAGGAAACTTTCTGGTTATTATCTTGCGTGTCTGCTTTTTTACTTTTTAGAGTTAATCTTCAGTCTTACTATTTCTATGCCTTACAAGCTAGAGGGTTAATTCTGTTTTCTATATTGATAGCTTCATTTGTTATAGCTGAGACAGATAGAGCCTATTCTTTAGAGAAATTGAAGTGTGACTGCTTTCTTAGTATCTACCTTTTCAGTAACCTTTTACAGGGACATGTTTTCTTTACACTGCCTTTAATGATCAACTAACTGTTAAGTCATAGGGAAAGTCCCAGTAAGAAAAATAAGCTTAAAAATAAGCTGATTGAGGGGTGCCTGGGTGGCTTAGTCGGTTAAGCGTCCGACTTTCACTTAGGTCATGATCTCGCGGTTCGTGGGTTCAAGCCCCGCATCGGGCTCTGTGCTAACTGCCAGCTCAGAGCCTGGAGCCTGTTTCAGAGTCTGTGACTCTCTCTCTGACCCTCCCCTGCTAGCGCTGTCTCCTCTCTCTCTCTCTCTCCTAGAAATAAATAAAAAAAATATTAAAAAAAAATAAAAATAACCTGATTGAATAGCAGAAGAGATATCAGTAGCTTCACTTTCAGAGAACCGCTGTGCGGTCTTCTCTTGTCGACCCCCTGGGCTGTGCCATCAGGTGGGTGATGAAGTTCGACTCCCTGCACTTCTGCCCCCTTTTCTCTCTTCTTCTTCTTATGGAACTCAAATAATGTGAATGTTATTACATTTGATTAAGTCACTGAGTTCCCTAAGTCTATTCTCATTTTGCATAACTTTTTCTCTCTTTTTCAGCTTGATTACATTCTATTATTCTGCCTTCTAGGTCATTAATTCATTCCTCTGTTTCTTCCAGCCTGCTGTTCATTCTATAAAGTAGATTTCTCATTTGTTTATTGAGCTTTTATTTCTGCCATGTTATTCCTTATCTCTGCATTAAAGTTTTCATTCCACTCTTTTCTCAAGCCAATGCATTGAGTATTATTATGATAATTACTTTATTTATCAGTCACGCTATTTATATCTCTTTCATTGAGACCCATAGTTGTGGCCTTGTCCTATTTTTTCATTTATGACAAGTTTTTGTCTTCTCATTTTGTTTTATTAAGTCTCTGTGCCTGCCTCTCTGTGTTAGGAAAGTCAGCTACTTCTTCCTGTACTTGAGGATAATGGCCTTATGAAGAAGAGGTCTTGTAGTCCCTTGTTCCTCAAGGCTTGAGGCTTTGGGAATTTCTCTACTGTGTGTTGCAGGAGCTCTGCTGTTGTGCCCTGGATGTTTTATCCTTCAAGCTACTCATTTGCAGAGGTTTTCTTTGCCTGTTGTGAGTAGTGTTTGGTCCCTGGCCTGAATGTGGCAAGTTTTAACAAAGTGTGCTCTTTTCTGCTTGTGAAATGAACCTTGTTGCCATCACCACCAGATCCAAGGCCCTGCAAAACTTCTGAGTTAGGAGACATGGTGTGGTCAGAGGTTTTGGTCAGTCTTCTGGTGGATGGAGTCCACTTGCTGGGACTGAAGCAAGTGTGACTGGGAAGGGCAGTTCCACTGGGGCATGGAGGGCCAGGCTTGGTATAAGCAAGCTAGGTAGTGAGTGTTGGTGTTCATGTTATTCTTACAGCCCAGAGGCTCTTCCATATTCCCGCCATTTAAAAAAATTTTTTTTACAGTCTTTCAACCTTGCAGAAGGTTTAATAGTGTTTAGTGCTACCTTCTTTGTCAAACACACTTTTTTATTGGATTTTGTCACACCTCAGTGTTTTCCTCTCATCATCCTGGCCACCTTATTTAAGTTTCATTTGCTAGCCCCTTCTCCTCTATTATCTGACTTCTAATGCTGGAATCTGACTTCTAATTCTGGCCAGCTAAAGAATAAATGGAGAGGCCATAGTTAAAATGACCAGTGTAACCCACAATGCAAAAAGGTAGTAGAGCAATATCAAACTCTTGAGAGAACCAAAGTGTGACTCAAGTATTTTATATGCTATCGTTTTTCCCTTCAATAAACAGATATTTTCAAGCATGCAAGTTCAAGAAATGCATCATTTATGAGTGCTTCTTTTTTAAAAATTAATAAATGAGAGAATGTAGACAACCAAGCAATATATCAAAAGAAATAACTCAAGAATAAAGAATTCCTGGGTGTTACATATAACACCTAGTGCTCATCATAGCAAGTGTTCTCCTTAATATCCATCACCCATGTAGCCCACCCCTCACCCAACTCCTTCCATCAACCTCAGTTTGTTCTATATCATTAAGTATCTGTTATGGTTTGTTTCCCTCTCTCTTTTCCCCTTCTCATATGTTTATCTGTTTTGTTTCTTAAATTCCACATATGAGTGAAATCATATGGTGTTTGTCTTTCTCTGACTTATTTCACTTGGTATAATACACTCTAGCACCATCCATGTCATTGAAAATGGCAAGATTTCATTCTTTTTGATGACTAATATCCATTGTGTGTGTGTGTGTATATATATATATATATATATATATATATATATATATATATATAATCAAAAAGAATATATATATATGCCACATTTTCTCCATTCATCAGTCAATGGAACTTTGAGCTTTTCTATATATAGTTATTGTTGATAATGCTGTTATAAACACCAGGATGCATGAATTCAATACTTGTATTTCGGGGCGCCTGGGTGGCTTAGTCGGTTAAGCGTCCGACTTTCGCTTAGGTCATGATCTCACGGTTCGCGGGTTCGAGCCCCGCGTCAGACTCTGTGCTGACTGCCAGCTCAGAGCCTGGAGCCTGTTTCAGTCTGTGACTCCCTCTCTCTCTGACCCTCCCCTGCTCACACTGTCTCTCTCTCTCCTAGAAATAAATGAAAACATAAAAAAATTTTCAATACTTGTATTTCAAATCTGTATTTTATATCCTTTGGTTAAATACCTAGTAGTGCAATTGTGATTGTAAGGGTAGTTCTATTTTTAACATTTTGAGGAACCTCCATACTGTTTTCAGAGTGGCTGCACCTGTTTACATTCCCATCAACAGTGTAAGAGGGTTTCCCATTCTTGGGGCGCCTGGGTGGCTTAGTTGGTTAAGCGTCAGGCTTTCGCTTAGGTCATCGATCTCGCGGTTCGTGGGTTCGGGCCCGCGTCAGGCCTTGTGCTGACTGTCAGCTCAGAGCCTGGAGCCTGTTTCAGTCTGTGACTCCTCTCTCTGACCCTCCTGCTCAGGCTGTCTCTCTCTCTCTCCTAGAAATAAATAAAACATTAAAAAAAAAAAAAGAGAGGGTTTCCCATTCTCTGCATCCTTGCCAACATCTGTTGTTTTCTGTATTGTTAATTTTAGCCATTTATTAAATTCATTTAAACACAGAACAAAGACCAAATAATGTAAAGAATTCTGGGGTGGTGGGTGTGGAGAAAAGAAGGTAAAAATAAAAAAACAACTAACAAAAATTAAAAATGGTAGGGAAAGTGCAAGGGGCCTCATTTCATAATGTTTCATAATGATAACACATTTTCTCATATTTATAATAAGTTTATTATGTACCAGGCACTATGCCAAGTATATTATACATAATAATAACACTTATTACTCATGACAACTCAATGAAGTAGCTACTTGTTAATCCCCATTCTAGAAATAAGAAAACTGAGGCATGTAGAGATTAAATAATTTGACCATCTTATAGCTAGTTAAGTGGCAAATCTGATTTGAACTCAAGCAAGCTATCTACAGAACCCGTGTTCTTAACCAACTACCCAAAGAATCAGTCAACACTATCAAAAATTGAAACATGGAAATAAAAATATAATGACTACACCTCCCTTATATTTTTCAAATCTTTGATCTTAATTTTAAAATAGTCTTTCAGAGACTTCTATTTTT
>JAESUZ010001438.1:0-14833 GCA_017311185.1 Proteles cristata cristata | reverse complement strand
TTGGAAGTTAACCAATGTAATGAGCACGTGGGGAAAACTATGAAGAGGAAGTGGGAACGCAGGCCTCTTTGAAGGTGGTATCTGCAGTGGGGACCATGAGTGACAAGCTATGGAAAGGCATCCTAGGTAGAGACGAGCAGGTCCCACAACCCTGTGTGTGGAGTGGGGGCAACTGAAGGGTAGGTGCAGGTCAGCCTGGCCTGAGCAGATGAACAGGTGTTGGAGGCCATGGTGATCTCACTGGGACTTAAGGCCAAGATTTTTCTGAGAAGAATTAAAAGGAAATACAGAGCTCCTGGGTGGCTTAGTCGGTTAAGTGTCCAACTTTGACTTAGGTCATGGTCTCATAGTTCATGGATTCTAGCCCTACATCTGGCTCTCTGCTCTCAGCACAGAGCCTGCTTCGGATGCTCTGTCTCTCCTCCTCTTTTTCTCTCTCTCAGAAATAAACATTTTTTTTAAAATAGGAAATACAGCCTGCTGAGATACAGCTTTTAAGTGTTAATTCAGGTTCTCTGATTTTAGATATTCACATTACTCTGTGATGAATATTTAAGTAATCTTTTTACTGTTCATTTGACAGTGATTTTTATTTTGGATTTATTGTGTACCATAGATTGGTAAACTGTAGTGACCAAACCATTTTGGATAAAAATTGTCATCAAGTTCACCTTTATGTTAGGGATCATAGTTCATGTACTGCTTATTTTTTCAAATAAGAATTCTAATCTTCCTTTTTTGGTTCTAATGATTATAGGAGATCAAGAGTGAGTTAAAAATGAAGCACGATGCCCAAGTCATTTTGTATAGAAGTTACCGGCAAGGAGATCTTCCTGACATTCAGATTAAGTACAGTAGCCTGATCACCCCCCTTGCAAGCTGTGGCCCAGGTTGGTCCTTGAATGCTTCATCTTTTGACAGATAAAAACTATTTAGCAGTTCCAGAGATCTGTGTGTAAGAAAAACTGGTTGATGCTATTCTACAACATAATTGAGGTGTTGATTTGTCTTAAACAATGGATTTGGTTAAAGACGCTGGTCCACATCTTGGGCCCTAAAACTTCTTTTCATAGGTGCAACTTACTTAGAGTCATCTAGAAGATAGCCCTGCAGTTAGGGTCCTTGTCAGGACACTTCATGCTCTGAGCCACTGTGTCAGGAGCAAAATCTATTTTTCTTATCAGTAATGTTGGTCAGTGAAATAATGTATAAAAATTATTATAAACTTTAAAGTGCTAAGCCACTTAAATCATTGCTTTTACAGGATCCTTATGGTGGTGGGGGAATCCAGAGAGTACCAGTTTATAGGTGGGATTAGTGTTCTTCCTTGTCTGTTAATTTTCTTAATAGCAGAAGATTGGAAATATTTTTCTAAGTCATTAGGGTATACAAGTATTGAGAGTGAATGAAGTTTCTAGCTGAGTTCTCTGACAAAAACAGATACATATTCTCTAAAAGGCTAATTAAGATTCTTTTGACTTTTATCAAAATAATTTTTAAAATTGAAGAGTATTATATGGCATTGAGAGCATATGGCATTTTGCTAGGTGCTAAAATATAATGCCATATTTTATGTAATTAAATTTTCATAACCAATGTTACATTTATATCTGCATAGCCTTTTATTCTTTTTTAACCTTTTTATTAAACCTAAATAATTAAAGATTGCCAGGAATTTGCAAAAATAGTACATAGTCCTGGGGCCCCTAGATGGCTTAGTCGGTTAAGCGTCCGACTTTCGCTTAGGTCACGATCTCGAGGTTCATGGGTTCAAGCTCCGCGTCAGGCTCTGTGCTGACTGCCAGCTCAGAGCCTGGAGCCTGTTTCGGTCTGTGACTGCCTCTCTCCCTGACCCTCCCCTGCTCACGCTGTCTCTTTCTCTCTCCTAGAAATAAGTAAAACATTTAAAAAAAAAATTAACAAAAAAAATAGTACATAGTCCCATGTACCCTTCATCCCCACTGGTGGTATCTTATATAACTGGAATACATTATTTCGATCTAGAAATTGACATTAGAACAACAGTATTAACGGGGCTGTGGTCTTACCATTTTCCCTGCATTCGTGTGTGTGTGTGTGTGTGTGTGTGTGTGTGTGTGTGAGAGAGAGAGAGAGAGAGACTGCAATTGTATTGTACACACTCACTCATGAAACCACTATCAAACAAGATCCCTTGTTTGTTTCGGAGTGCTTTCACATCTGTCTCATTAGATACTTCCAGTGATTTTGTGACATAAAGGCTGTTGTTATACATACTTACAGATAAAGAATTGAAGGTTAGCAAAGAGTGAACAATATGATTTAACACAATATGCCTTGGCGGGTATGGAACTAAGACAGACCCACCCCTGTGTTTTGGTGCCTGGCCCTGTACTTTTCTTCACCTCCACTATTTCCCAGTTTTTCTAGTGCCTTGCACACAGGTTTTCACATCACTGCCTCAGAAATGATGCTGCCACCTGCTCCCCTGGGCACATTTACATCTGCCCATGTTGGAGAGGTGTGTGGTGTGTACCGATGATAGCAGGTCACAAGCCTGACGCTGCTAGAGACCCATGTCCCAAGTAAGTTCATCTCATTGGTGTTTGGAAAAAATTAAGGTGATAAATATTGTTTCCAAAAAATGACTAATTTTTTTTCTGTTCTTTGAGGAAGAATGTGTTTCCTTATATTTCTCAAATTCCAGTAGTACTTTATTTATTCAACTGTTCTATGTGGATGCCGGGGACTGTTATAAGCACTGAGGTGCAGCTGTGGACCTAACACACAAGCCCTCCTCCGCCGTCTCAGGGGCTCCCCTTCATCTTTCTCTCTTGCACGTGAGAGAATAAGCTGTCACGGCAGATCTCCAGCAGCAGCTTTCTGTTGCTCTGAAGACGTTATTTATCTTAGTCATCCCTGCGTTATTGTAACAGCAGGAGCATCTGGGACTCCCCAGGAAATGAGGGAATTTGGGCATAAGATTTAAGAATTGGGGTTGTAGACCTGGGAGCCTGTCTGCCACAGTGAGGTGGAAAATTAGCAAATGGTAGATGTGTGCACATCCCTGAAAGACCAAGCTGAGGCATGTAGTAACTGTTTTCATGGAGTGTAATTACAGGTGATACTTATTTTATTCTTTTTTCCTAATCTGTATTTTCTGATATTTTACATTGTAACCATGTAACTTTCTATAAGACAAATACATTACTTAAAACAAATCACAAAGAACAAATCAAATTGTACTTTTATTCAGACAGTTTTCTCAAGTAAAATAATTTTAAATTTTATTCATGCATTCATGGCTTCATTTAAAAAATACAGACCCTGCATGCCAGAGACTGTTCTTAGTACTGCTGTCATAGGCACAGATAAGGGGTACTGTTCCTGTGGTCATGGAGTGTGAGGGTTAAAGCCGTAAAAGATGGCCTTACAGGTAGCATGCTGTTAGAGCTGAACCCACCAAACATGAAAGCACAAAAATGGCTACGGATGGTTTTTTTTTAATGTTTTATTTATCTCTAGGAGAGAGAGAGAGAGACAGCATGAGCAGGGGAGGGTCAGAGAGAGAGGGAATCAGACTCCGAAATAGGCTCCAGGCTCTGAGCTGGCAGTCACCACAGAGCCCGGCGCGGGGCTCGAACCCACGAACCACGAGATCATGACCTAAGCGAAAGTCGGACGCTTAACCGACTAAGCCACCCAGGCGCCCCAGCTGCTGATGGTTTTTAACAGTTTAATTTGTTATGGGACTTTGAAATTTTAAATGGGCATTTTATTGAAGCTTTTCACATACTTCTCTTAGGCTTTGCAATGATGCTGAGGTGAGGGTAGTACCTCTTTGAAGATCTTATCGATGACCAATTACTGCAGTGGTCACTTGATGTGTATTATCTTGGCTGATCCTCACCACAGCCCTGAGATGTGTTCTGGTATCCCCACATTAAAGATACGGAATCTGAAGGCCCAGATTCACTCAGGAGTTAGGCTGTGTCTCCGTGTGAAACTAAGCAGCTCATGTGTTTCTGGGTCCAGAATCATGCTACCACAGATCTCTTTGGTTACTTTTCAGACCCTCCCCATGTCAGTGCCTAATAAACCTTCTAAACAAAATTGGGATGTAAATTAGATGTGTTTGCAGCAGATTGTATTTTCAAATAAAGCTCTGATGGTATTAGTGAATTACAGCATTTTTACTTCAGATCCTAATTTGCCGGTTTTGAATATTTTACAGAGAGACCCAATAATTGCAAAACAGCTCTTTGGCAGCTGTTTTCTGGAATTCTAAAAGAGGTGGATAAACACAAGACCATGTCTGAAAAAAACATCATTCCTCAGAAGTTGCTCCAGGACTTCAATCATTTTCTTAACACCACTTACTCTTTCTTTTCACCTTTTGTCTCTTGTATCCAGGTAAGAGTCCACATGTGTGCTTCATGAACATGCCTTATCATGCATGACATGACTGTGTCCTGATAACTTCGTTTGCTCCACAGGCCGGAGCACAAAGTGTTTCACAGTTTAGATGTATTCTCTATGATTCCCTCTTCTCTGAGGAGGTAGAATTTATTTGCAGTTTTGTTAAAAAACAAACTTATAGGGGTGCCTGGGTGGCTAAGCCTCCAGCTTCAGCTTAGGTCACGATCTCACAGTTCATGGGTTTGAGCCCTGCATCAGGCTCTGTGCTGACAACTCGGAGCCTGGAGCCTGCTTCAGATTCTGTGTCCACTCCTCTCTCTACCTCTCCCCTGCTCATGCTCTGTCTCTCTCTCTCTCTCTAAAAATAAACATTAAAAAAAAAGGTTATATATGACAGGATAATTAGAAATCAGCTTTGGTGTACAAGTGTTCTGATCTTTAATACGCCAGTCCCTTTCATGTTTTGATTAAATCCTGTATGTTGTTAGTAGTTTTTCCTTATGTACTATTTCCCCAAATTATTTCCTGCCTCATGAGAGCCTTTAAGAGATGTTGACTGAGCACATTCCTTGACTTTGTTTTAAGTTGTGCGGAGAGCGAGTGATGGAAGAGGCACAAATCTCTGTCCTCCTAGAATTATTGTGGGCGACAGATGATAAACAGACAACACAGGAGATAACATAATACAGTACTCAGTGTCCTAGAACTCGAGTACTACAGAAGTACTGAAATAATATAGGGTAGTAATGAAGCAGGGAGGGAGACAGCCTCTTGATCAGGGTGGCTGTGTACCGTGATGATGTTTTGGTGGAGTGGTCAGAGGACATTCTAAGGCAATAAATACAGTTTGAGCAGTTGTTAATATAGGCATACCTTCAGTTACTACTTAAGCATGCTTGTGGAAGGCTACTTTTTCCATGTAAGAAGTGTTTGCTTTGTCATTCAAAACACAATCATTACAGATTCCCCAATGGAAAACCTTTCTTAAAAACTTTCTTAAGTTTATTTATTTTGAGAGCTTATTATTTGAGCCACCCAGGTGCTCCTAATGGAACATCTTTTCAATTCATTTTAATATTTTTGTAACTAGTAACATCCCTGGAGTAGTTCTTGGGGTGCCTGGGTGGTTCAGTCAGTTAAGCATCTGACTCTTGATTTTGGCTCCGGATATGACTGAGCCCTGTATCAGGCTCTGCGCTGAAGGCATGGAGCCTGCTGGGGAGTCTCTTCTTCTCTCTCTGCCCCTCCTAGCTTCATGCTCTCTCTCTCTCTCAAAATAAACAAGGAAACTTTAAATAAAATATATGTTATTTGATATTATTTATCAGTAGTTTTGGTTTCCAAACTAATTGGGTAATTATTCCCCGAGATGGAATACTCGGTGTTCCTGGTTTGTTCTTCCTGATGTAGCACAGGACTATTAGTATAGTTTATTTTTTTATATATTCTGTTTTTATCGGTTTATAATTTACAAGTCGAATTCCTTTATTATTTTTCTCCTGGCTACACTAAAGATAAGATTTGAGAAATTGCATTGAATCAGTCAGTATTTCAAAAGAAGTTTGTCTTTACATTGTTTTCTGAAGTGATTTGTTTAAGTCTGAATTCCTAGTTTTGTCCCTATATTTATTTTTAAAAGCTTGCTTTTTTCATTATTGTTTGGGAGCATCGTTAACATCATTGAGTAAATAAATGACTTCTGCTGGCTCTAGAGCTTGCAGTTTGGCATTGCCTTTGGAAAAAGCAGTATGAATGCAAGTTAGTGCTGCAGTCGGCCGCATTTGCTCTTCCAGCTGTTTGTGGCTCACTTCTGAAACTACAGTTGCTTTCCCTCTCTCCATGACATTGTAGCACATTTGGCATGGCATTGCTGTGACTTCTTGTTCTAGCAAGACAGAGTATCTCTCTGAGATACCACTGCTCCACCAGGACATCCCAGAATGAGTTTCTTGTCTGTCGTGTATCCTGTATTTGTCAGACTGTCCTGACTCTATCCCAGTCAGTGACTGGCAAACAGATGTTAGTTTGGTGCCCTACATTCATGCTATTCATTGCTTGTTTGAACTTTATATGAAATTCCAACTTTCTTGGGGCTCCTGGGTGGCTCACTTGGTTGGGCATCTAACTTCAGCTCAGGTCATGATCTGGCTTGTGAGTTTGAACCTTGCATTGGGCTCTGCACTGACAGTGTGGATCCTGCTTGGGATGATTTCTCTCTCTTTTTCGCTCTCTCTCCCTCTCTCTCTCTCTCAAAATAGATAAACTTTAAAAAAACTTTTTTTTTTTAAACTTTTTTTTTTTTAAATGACCAGGATTTGGGACCGAGGGAGCCCCAGGGGAGACAGCCCAGCACAGAGGCCCAACCAGGCACGGGGACCCGAGCCCAAATGCAACGGGAGCCCCCGGAAGTGCGTGTCAGACGGGCACGTGGTGTGAATGTGTTCACTTCGACCTTCCACCGGGCCCGGGCGCCAGGCAGGAGGGGTGGCTCCTCCTGGACCCAGAGCAGACCCAGGCCTGCTGTGTGTGTCCTATGCCACGCGCAGCCCGTCCTCACGCTTCCGCGGCCACGTATGTGCACGAGCCTCGTGTGATAACAGGGACACACCTATAGGTGTCTCCCCCCGATGGCGTCCCTACAAGGACCCCACTGTGCAGACGGGAGCCTGGGGGGCCCTAGGAGGCATGGGGGTCGTGCTGGGTCACAGCCCTGCTCAGGAGGAGCACCCAGGTCCGAGCGCACCTCTGCGCACTCAGCGCTGGGGCCCCGACTGCGCCCGGGCCTCCCGGGGGGTGTGAGTGGCTGTGCCGGTGTCCCTGTAGGGCCAGGGCACGGGGGGAGGGGAGCCCTCAGCAGGCCTGGAGGGCCTCTTGTGAGAGGAGGAAGCTTGGGAGGGGTCCCCAGGCAGTGACCTCACCTCCCTGGTCACAAAGCCCGACGGAATTCGGAACCCAGGACACCAGGCAGCCACATTCTGGACACAGCGTCCTCCTCGGCTCATTTGCTCAGACGCGTGCGTGTGAGCAGGATGTTGTGCTGTTTTCCCGTGTCCCGCTGCTGTCGGTTCAGGAGAGCCGACGGTGGCAATGCTTCCCGACCCTGGAGACCGTGGGGAGGATCTTGGCCAGGTCGCCTCAGGTCCCTAACCCGGAGGAACGCAAAGGTAAATCAGGGAGACCCAGAGCCAGCCAGTCCAGCCGACACTGCTGTGATGTGACATGTGCAACCCCAGGTCCCCTCCCGTGTGTGTGTGTGTGTGTGAGTTTGTGTGTGTGAGCATGCGTGTGAGTGTCTGTGCGCATGTTGGGGGGTCATGGTGGAGGGTCCACGTGAGCAGGGGGAGGCTGATGAGGGGTCAGATGCCTGGTGGGCGGGTCATGCTCACAGCCTAGGTCAAGGTTGGCTGGAGGGACAGGTGTGCCGGGAGCTCCCTGGTCCCCAGGGTCACCCCGAGCCCTACAGGGGCATGTCACTGTGTGCGGGGGCAGGACTGTGCACACGCAGGTCTCTGTCCGATGTGGGGACAGCAGGGGGAGGGGGAAGGACACTGAGGAGGGCGGGGCGGGGCTGTGATGCCTCCGGCCCACTGTGGGTCCCTGTCTTCACAGAGAACCGACGACATTGGGAGGCGGCTGGCGGAGTCCCGAGTCGACCCCCATGCGGAGGTGGGTGTGAGCCTTGTCGCCCAGGAGGGCCACCGTGGACGTGGACTCGGTGAGACAGCAGCCGCAGGGAGGTGTCCAGCATCGGGGCCTGGGGATCGCCTGAGGCCTTGGTCCCCGCGGGGCGCCTCTGCAGGGTCCTGCTTCCCCAGTCCTTGCTCAGGACCAGGAGCCCCGGAGGCCGAGCCCGAGGGGGGAGAGGCTGGGGTGGGGGCTGTGGGTGTGGGGACCCGGTCGGTGCAGGGCCGCCCAGGGAGGAGTCCCCAGGGGCTGGGGTGGGGCCAGGAGTCTGCAGGGGGGAGGAGGACCGGGGGAGGGGTCCTGGCTATGGCTTCTCTGGGAGGCTGGGTGGGGGTTCGTGTCCCTGCAGAGGCTCCTGGAGAGGTAGGCACGGCGGCGGGGGGGGGGACAGGCGTCCTGCCTCCTGTCACCCTGAGGACGTGCACCCACTCCTGCCATCGCTGTTTGCTTCTGCAGAGTCAGGTGTAGGAGCCCGAGGCGGTGCGGCTCCAGAGCCTGACCCGGTAGCGTCCGGGGCTCCGGACACTCCGCAAGCAGGAGCGAGTCCCGCGGGGGCCCCGCTGTCCGCAGGTGACCCTGGGGCTGTGCAGGGACCAGGGGCGCCACAGGGGGGACAACCCGGTCCTGCTGCTGCCCCTGCGGCTACTCCTCCCCCTGTGGCTGCTCCTCCATCCGCAGCTGCTCCTCCACCCGCAGCTGCTCCTCCTCCCTCAGCCGCTCCTCCACCCGAGGCAGCTCCTCCACCCCCGGATGCTCCTCCAAACGCGGCTGCTCGTCCACCCCCGGATGCTCCTCCAAACGCGGCTGCTCCTCCACCCGAGGCGGCTCCTCCATCCCCGGATGCTCTTCCAAACGCGGCTGCTCCTCCACCCCCGGATGCTCCTCCAAACGCGGATGCTCCCCCACCCGCAGCTGCTCCCCTGCAGGAAGAGGCGGCTCGTCCACCGTCCGCTGCTCCTCCACCCGAGGCGGCTCCTACACCCCCGGATGCTCCTCCAAACGCGGCTGCTCCTCCACCCGCAGCTGCTCCCCTGCAGGAAGAGGCATCTCGTCCACCGTCTGCTGCACCTCCACCCGAGGCGGCTCCTCCACCCCCGGATGCTCCTCCAAACGCGGCTGCTGCCCCAACCGCAGCTGCTCCTCTGCAGGAAGAGGCGGCTCATCCACGGTCCGCTGCACCTCCACCCGAGGCGGCTCCTCCACCCCCGGATGCTCCTCCAAACGCGGCTGCTCCCCCACCCGTAGCTGCTCCCCTGCAGGAAGAGGTGGCTCGTCCACCCTCCGCTTCTCCACCGGCGGCTGCTCGTCCACCCTCCGCTGCCTCTCCACCGGTGGCTTCTCGAATAACATCCGCTGCTCCTCCACCTGAGGCGGCTCCTCCACCCCCGGATGCTCCTCCAAACGCGGCTGCTCCCCCACCCGCAGCTGCTCCCCTGCAGGAAGAGGCGGATCTTCCTCCCGCGGCCTCTCCTCCACTGGCGGCTGCTCCTCCCTCCTCGGCTGCCTCTCCACCGGCGGCTGCTCCTGCACCAGTGGCTGCTAGCCCACCCGCAGCCGCTCCTCCACCCATGGCTGTTCCTCCTCCTGCCCCTCCGCCCCCGACCCCAGTGAATCCCCACCTCCTGCCCCTGCAGGGGCGCCATCACCGAAGGGTGACCCTGAAGACCTGAGCCCGGAGCCCTGTGCCGCTCCCTCCCCCGCTCTCCACGTCCCAGAGGAGCCTCTCCTCCTTTTTCCCCTCATGTCTTTCCTCATCTGTTTTTTAATTCTTTATGTTTTCCCCGTTTTGTGGACAGTCATTAATTTTCATTAAATCATTAAATCATTAAATCATTTACATTTTACTTCGTACTTCGTACAACTCCTGAGCACTGACTGCACCCACAGCGCTGGGCGACCAGCCACAGGATACTGTGCAGAGGATCTCTGTCCCCAAGGGACACCGCGTCCCCGAAGCCCTCACTCCCCACTCGTCCCTTGTCCCGGCCCTGGGAGCCCCTCATCTGCGTTCTCTCTGTTCCGGTACCTTCTCCGGATGTTTCCTATCAATGAAATCATGCAAAAGGTGCCTTCTGTCAGCAAACATATTTTAACATGGGACACAATAATTCTTGTGTGTGATTTTTGAGACAAAAGTTTTCCTATTTGATATTGAAATCCCAGATGGCTAAAGATTCGATGTGCAAAACGAGGCCTTTGTGGTGAAAATGGGCTCCATCTTGGGGTGGAGACCCAGTTCGTCCTGGGCCACGTCAGCCTGACGCCAGACAGGACACGGCTGGTCCTCCTGTGGCCCGAAGAGAAGCAGGGAAATGCAGGAATGGGGACGGACGCCCCACAGAGGGGAAAGCCGTCCTCACAAGCCCAGGCCAGAGAAAGGGTTCCCAGGCCTCTGGGCCAGAAAAGGCTCCAAAGCCAATGCATTCACAGGGATGACGACCAAACACCCGCACATCCAGCGGGAGGCGACCCCCATGGGGAGCAGGTGTCAGAGATGCGGGACGTCCCCGGAAGGACTCAGGCTAATGAAATCCCATGGGGGCAGCGCTGGTCACCTTCAGATGGGCAGGCTCATGATCTGGGCACTGGCATCCCAGGTGACCATGTGAGAAAGCACAAGCCCCAGCAGATTCCCAGCGAGAAGTCCTCGCCCTGCAGGGGACTGACCCGATGGCCCAGGACTGGGAGGGCCCACTGAGCCCAGGGTGGGACCCTCCCCTGGCACTGTGCCCCGTCCCAGGGGGGTCTGTCAGCTCTGCTCCCCTGAGTCCAGAGAGGCCTCACGGCTGGTGGGTGGGGACCCCAGGAAGAGAGACCCTGAGTTCCAGGACCCCGAGATGTAGGCCTGTGATTAGGACAAGCCAAAGTCAACGAGAGGGGTTCCTGACCTAGCTTGCTTCCGAACCACCCAGATGTGCTTATTGGCCTCTGTTTCCCCATCTATGACACGGGGAGATAATAGGCCTTCTTGATGGGACGCTGGATTCTCTGAGAGATAAGGTGGAGTCACAGCCTGGTGCCTGGAGGACATCAAGAACCACGGGACCCGCTGTCACCGGCTCCTCCGGGGCCCAGGGTCCAGGACACCTCTCCTTAGCCTGAGCCTGCCGTCCTGCTCCCGGGAACATTCAGCACTGTCTGGGGAGCAGGTGGAGACGACCCAGGGTGTCAGCAGGTCCCATGTGAAGGAAGGTCAGCACTGGAAGCACACAAGGACGTGTCCCGTGTCACCTTCCAGGGCCCAGGCTGGGACGCCCTCTGACCCGAGCCTCTGGCCTGACCTGGTGTGTGGACCCGGCTTCTGGGGTTTCACTCCCTCCCTCATTCACTCCGTCTTTCTCTGCCTCCTTCCCTCATTCAGCCGCGATCTCAGGTCCCTGCAGTGGGCCAAGCACCGTGCCCTCATCCGTGAGCACGACCCGACGGGGTCCCCCCACGTGGCACTTCTTTTGCAGGCTCTGAAGCTTCCTGCGCTGTGGCCCTTCTAGCGAGTCTGGGAGGCAGGCGTCGGTCTGCCCAGTCCCAGCAGGGAAGCGCGAATCCAGAAGTTCCAAACGACCTGCCCCAAGTGCCTACGTGTGGAGCCTGGACAGACGGTAGTCCCTGAGCAGAGGAGGACTAGGGGCCAGGGAGCTCGAGGGAGAACGAGTCCAGGGAGCCCGGAGGAGGAGGGGGAGCCCCGTGGTGGGCCGGCGCTCAGGCCAGGAGACCCGGTCCTTCCCTGACCGGCTTTCCCCAGGTGCTGGAGGTCGTCGGGGTGTCCGTGTCCCCAGGTGGCAGGCTGGCCCTGGCTGGAGGGAGACAGGCCCCCATGGGGCAGGGCAGATCCCTCAGGCAGAGCAGAGTGTCCCAGGCGGCCCCCCAGGGGCAGGTGGACTCTGGCCACCCCTGGGGGCATCACCGGGACAGGAGTGCTGCAGCGGGGTCCTCATTCACGCCCCCTCCTCTGCCCCAGCAAAAGCTTGCCTGCATGGCGTTTATCCCCCAAACATGAAGTCTGGGCCAGGGCCACCCTCTTCAAGCCCTCTCCCCTGACTCTTTCCACCCACCTCGAGTTACGAAAAACGGCCCGTATTTCCGGCGGTGCTGGGTGCACAGAGACGTTTGTGTTTCTGGCCCACGCTGTGAGACGCTAGCATTTTAAAGATGTCAGGGCTCTGCTTCAGAAGCGGCAGGAATCCGAGGACCCCCGACAGCTTTCTGAATCCTGCCTCTGTGCTTTGCCGCACCCGTCCAACCGGCTCTGCTCACAGACTCTGCAGGCCACCGACCCACAGTCTTGGGTCCTCAGATCTCCGAGGTGATGTGCCTTCCAAAAACAGAACCCGGGAGCCCAGTGCTAGCACGTACCCGACAGAGCTGGAGATGAATGTCCTCACAGAGACCTTTACGGATGCTGTGGTGCATTCCTCCCCGAGCCCCAGAGCAGAAACAACCCGCATGCCCCCCGTGGAGGATGGCTACATAGACGTAGTCTGTCCCCATGATGGAATGTCACATTATTCAGCCGTAAAAAGGATCCGAAACCGGCCCCGCTGGAACGGGGCTGGATTCTGAACACGTGGCACTGGGTGAAAGGCCACGCAGTGTAAGAGTCCCTTGTATGAAATGTCCAGGAAAGAAAATCCACAGGCTGCCCTCCGGGGGCCGGGGTGGCTGGGCATTGACGCTGGGAACTGATGAGGGACCTTGTTGGGGACGTGGGAATGTTCTCAAACTAGATTTTGCTGAAGCTGCACGACCCTGAAATGGAATAAAGACCACAGAATCGTACAAGTAACACGATGAAGTCTAGCGGACGTGACGTACGTGCTGACAAAGTCGTTACAAGGCAGTGGTTACGAGGCACCTGGGTGGCTTAGTCGGTAAAGCGTCCGGCTTTCGCTTGGGTCATGAACTCGCGGTTCGTGGGTTCGAGCCCCGCATCGGGCTCTGTGCTGACTGCCAGCTCGGAGCCTGGAGCCTGTTTCAGAGTCTGTGACTCCCTCTCTCTCTGACCCTCCCCTGCTCACGCTGTCTCTCTCACTCCTAGAAATAAATTTAAAAAAAAAATAAAAAAAAAAAAGACTATCCTTTCCTCACTGCATATTCTTTGTTCCTTTGTCGTAAATTAATTGACCATTTTGCAAGGGTTTATTTTTGAGCTCTCTATTATGAGCTCTCATTGATTTATGTGTCTCCTTTTATGCCAATACCATACTTTTTCGATTACGATAGCTTTATAATGTAGTTTGAAATCAGAAAGCATATTGCCTCCAGCTTTGTGCTTTCTTAAGATGGCTTGGCTATTCAGGATCATTTGTGGTCACATACAGATTTTAGGATTGTTTGTTCTATATCTGTGGGAAATACCATTAGAATTTTGGTAGGGCTGGGGCGCCTGGGTGGCTTAGTCGGTTAAGCGTCCGACTTTCACTTGGTCATGATCTCGCGGTTCGTGGGTTCGAGCCCCGCGTCAAGCTCTGTGCTGACTGCCAGCTCAGAGCCTGGAGCCTGTTTCAGTCGGTGACTCCCTCTCTCTCTGACCCTCCCCTGCTCACGCTGTCTCTCTCTCTCTCTCTCTCCTAGAAATAAATAAAACATTAAAATAAATAAAAATTAAAAAAAATGAAATTAAGATATAGAAAGCTAACCAAAATGACGAAAAAGAAGAACCCTTGACGAAGAAATTCCAGGAAGAAATGACAGCTAAAGAACTGCTCAAAACAGATATAAGCAAAATAACTGAAGAATTTAGAACAAGAATCATAAAATTAATCGCGGGGCTTGAAAAAAGCATAGAGGA
The DNA here is from genome assembly GCA_017311185.1 of Proteles cristata cristata. Classification (NCBI taxonomy): domain Eukaryota; kingdom Metazoa; phylum Chordata; class Mammalia; order Carnivora; family Hyaenidae; genus Proteles; species Proteles cristata. The sequence goes on along the minus strand of JAESUZ010001438.1, from coordinate 966 downwards.
CATCAAAGAAACTATGGCTACAAACAACACGGAGAACAAAAATAGGCATGATGAATTAAAAAATGCAATAAATGCGGCACCTGGGTGGCTTAGTCGGTTAAGCGGCCGACTTTCGCTTAGGTCATGATCTCGCGGTTTGTGGGTTCGAGGCCCGCGTCGGGCTCTGTGCTGACTGCCAGCTCAGAGCCTGGAGCCTGTTTCAGTCTGTGAATCCCTCTCTCTCTGACCCAACCCTGCTCACGCTGTCTCTCTCTCGCCTAGAAATAAATAAAACATTTTTTAAAAAAAATTAAAAAAAAAACCAACCAGACACATAGACCAATGGAATAGAATACAGAACTCAGATTTGGACCCAAAAGTGTATAGCCAACTAATCTTTGACAAAGCAGGAAACAGTAACCAATGGAAAAAAAAAACAGCCTCTTTAACAGATGGTGTTGGAGAACTGGAGAGCAACATGCAGAAGAATGAAACTAGATCATTTTCCCACACCATACACAGAAATAAACTCAAAATGGATACAGGACCTGAATGTGAGACAGGAAACCATCAAAACCCTAGAGGAGAAAGCAGGAAACAACCTCCTTGACCTCCACCGCAGCAATTTCTTACTTCACACATCCCCAAAGGTAAGGGTATCGAGAGCAAAAATGAACTACTGGGACCTCCTCAAGATTAAAAGATTCTGCACGGCAAAGGAAATAATCCATAAAACTAATAGACAGCTGACAGAATGGGAAAAGATAGTTGCAAATGACAAATCAGATAAAGGGTTATAATCCAGAATCTATAAGGAACTCACCAAACTCCACACCCAAAAAACAAACAATCCAGTGAAAAAATGGGCAGAAGACATGAACAGTCACGTCTCCAAAGAGGACATCCAGATGGCCAACAGACACATGAAACGATGCTGAGCATCCCTCCTCATCAGAGCAATACAAATCAAAACCACACTGAGATACC